>JZLH01S0524617.1:43797-67031 GCA_001188425.1 Eucidaris tribuloides
AATGTCGGGGGGGGGGGGGCTTTAATTTAAACACCACAAGTTGTCACTATTTTCAGTGGATTTGATGTTGTTTTCTGATGTCTGGGGTAACAATAGAATATGTGAACGATTGACGAAAAAGATGTCTAATTGATTAAAGGCAAAGTTCACCCTGACGTCAAGTTGGTTTTGATAAAAGCAGAAAAAATGAGAGAAACATTGTAATGAAGGTTTGACGAAAGTCCATCGAAGAATAACAGAGTTGCGGAATTTTAAACATTTAAATTTGTGACGTCACATGCGAGCAGCTTCCAATTGCCATTTTCTCAGAAATTTGAAAATGATTTTACCTGTGCATTCAATAAATTTTCAGCAATATTATATTGTAAGGCTTCTATGAAATAAACCCATTGAATTATCATGAACCGTTAAAAAATGTCAATTTACGGAATAGCTGCTCGCATGTAACACCACAAAATTAAAACTTCATAACCCTGTTATTCTTTGGTGGATTTTCGCCAAACTTTCATTAATATGTTTCTCTCATTTTTTCTGCTTTTATTAAAACCAACTCGACGTCAGGGTGAACTTTGTCTTTAATAGGCAGCTATAGACAGATCATAACACAATATAACTAGTTTGTTAAATATTTAAACCCACCCAGCCCTCTCCCCCGAAAACACACACACACGCACACACGCGCACACGCGCACACACGCACCCACACACACACACACACACACACACACACACACACACACACACACACACACACACACACACACACACACACACACACACACACACACACACACACACACACACACACACACACACACATTATAGCCTATAGGCCTATGTCACTTGCTTTCTTCTGCTAAGGTACGGCACTGGGCAGTATTATTCCTTGACAGCTAGTCCCAGTTAAGTTTTACGGGAGTGACGCGGGCCGGGGAGTGACAGTGAAATAATTCAAACCGGAATTCAAAGTTTGATGAACATAAAAAAAGCTTGTTTTTGTACAGCACTAAAAAAATGTTCATTCATTTTTTAAGTATCAATGTAAAATAAATCCTTTTAAATTAATAAATGGGTAACCAAATGTTACATGGTCAACAACGTTTCTTAAAAAACTGCGGAAAAACTTACAGTTGATGTTCAAATTAATTGTGAAGGGTCTTCTCTCATATCTGCGCTCGTAGTCGTATGTCTGCATGCACTGAATGCTCGCGAATATAAGTCAGCTTGTAATTTTGACTTCGATGATTCGATCGTATGGCTGGTGACTCGACGTCACATATCGATCGGACGATCGAGAACGAAATTTCCCGCGTGTGGGAAAGGGCGGGAAAAGAACTGATATATGATTGGTTCGGAAGTGCGCAGCATAGTTTGGAAACAAAAAAACTAGTTTCTGATTGGATATCAGGTAAATGGCGATCAAATACGATCAATATCGATTACGAGCGAGCTTCGCAAATTTATGCAGCACCACCGGATATCTGGACCCTTTGTTTTCCGATTTTGGTAAGATAACTTGATTATGTTTGGTTTAGCTAACTCAAATTAAACGTTATGCATTCTGTTATGTATCACAATTTGATCAGTTGCTTTACATTTGTACTAACACTGAACAAAAAGGCCCATGCCCTAACGTTACCTACTTTAGGCCGGAGGGCCGGGGTATGAAAGCAGCGGGCATAGTTGGCCAGGCCGCTACTCCCGCGGAGCCAGCCGGCCAGCCTGCTAGCCTAGCCAGCGGCAGTCGCAAGCAATGTCAAGCCTCAAGGGGACTTTCGGATGATGAAACCCCTGGGCGACCTGGGCCCAGATTTCACGTACGAAGTAAAAGTAAATGGAAACAGTGCCAGGGCCAATTCAGCAATCACAGGCTACAAAGTACAAGTAGCGTTAGCTTAGACTAACGTTAGAGTCTAACATAGTAGATCTAGTCTAGTAACGTTAGTAGATCTAACTTAATTGTTTGACACTGCGTCTACGACAGTCGACACCCAAGCTCTTCGCTCGCGTGTGGCTATAGTAGACTCTCTATACTGACATGTTGTCCGAATTGTTTGTAATGTTAGTATTAATATTAAAACAAATTCTGACTGTTGGGCTCAACGTTAGGCCAGGAAGGCAGGAACGCTAGCCGAAACTGAGTGAGTGATTTACATAACGGTACGTTAGACTAACGAGTAACGTTAGACACTGTGTTAGACGTAACGTTAGATCTAACGTTAACTCGTTAGATCTAACTTTACTTTCTTTTGAGTCTGTCTGAGCTAGCCGCTAAGGCAGTAACTATCCACATATCAATTAGCAGTTAACGGCAAAGTTACGTTAGATTTTAACGTTAGATCTTAATTAAATAGACAATAACGTTCGTTAACGTAACTTAGACTCTAACGTCGTTAATTAACAGTTAGGAACCAAACTTCATATTGTAAGGGAAACTTGACACGTAGAACTAGACTACAGTACACAACAAATAGAAAAAAAAATCAAAAAGTGCCAAAAGTAGATTTTTAATGCAACTTTCTAATCGTAGAATCTATGTTCGGGGCGATAACATTGGTTTACTTGTTATAGATTTCTAGATTAATATTATAATAATATCTAACGTTATTTATAATCATTTAGAGGTCTATTTAACTTTTTATATATAATTTTTGTTTCAGAATTTTGCTGAACAGGTGTCATTTTACTGTGAATGTAAGTAGGTAAAAGAAAACGAAACCATGTTTTATTCCCACGACATCCTACAGAAAAGGGGAGGCAAGTTTGGCATCATTTGGTAAGTCATCTGTTCTTTAACGATCTGGTTTTGGGAAATTATTCGTAGTATAACTGTTATAATTTTTTAGTTTTGTAAAGTTTCAAGTACTAGATCCGTTTTAGAGTAGATTCTAAATGATTTAAAATCTGTAGTCTTATCGCTATCCTAAATACTTGGATCTAGTGTAAGTTAGATCTAGATTAACAGTAGACTCTACTGGTCGAAATACGTTTTCAGGACACCTGTGGATTGTAAAACTCAATATTCCATGCCTTATGCTTTTAAATGAAGCGGTAAAATCAAGACTCAGGTAATCATTCAAGGGCTAAATCAGGTGTTGTAGATCTAGATCTAGTTATACTAACTGTAAAAAAAAAAGTTACTCATGTAAGTTGTATAATAACTTTGACAAAAATGTTATTCTATGCCTGGTTATATTACTACTGCAGTTTGAGATGACTGAAAAGAAACAACTGAAATTTCGGAGTGTTCAATGAATTTTGAGTATAGCATTTTATTAATTTTTAATTTGAACTATTATTAATAGGTGAAAGTGTCAGTAAAGTATTGAACAAAAAAAATGTTTGTTTTATGCCTTGCACTTGCAGTCAAGTAGCCTAAGCAGTGGGTACGGTTTCAATGTGTATAAACCAGGGGCGGTGGAACGTATTTTCAGTTGGGGGGGGGGGGGCAAAGCTAAAAAGGGGTACTAGAGTCTACTACTACTTATGTCAAAACGGGCATTGGGCACATACAGAAATTTTCATCTTCAAAATAAGTTTTTGCTTAAAGTGAAAGTATGTTTTGGCTGTATTTGTAACTTTTTAAAGGGAGTTCTGATGATATTTATGACTAGTATTTTTGGAAAATTTGGAAATTTGAAGTTGTAAAACTCGCTGTGTGTCCGTCTATCGCACTTATTACAACAATGATTTTATTGGTAGGCCTAGGCTATAGAGTGTCAAAAAAGATGAGGAACATTATACCTCATTAAAGAAATTCATATAGGAAACAATGAGCAAAACCCTGGGGCGGTACTCAAATTATAGTCGGGGGTGTGCCGCTGAGAACTCCCTTTGCTCTAAATAGGCACCCATGTCCAATCATTTTTTTGTGAAAAACGGGCCCAAATGGCATACATTTGCGCCCGAAGCGCGCCGAAAATTTGAAAATGGGACCCATGTTTAATGATCTTTTTGATGAAAAGGGGACCCATGTCTAAGGATCGTTCTTGGAAAAAGTCACCCTTCCCTGCGGCACATCCCCGTGTACCCAATGCACGTGAGTACCCACCCCCGGGAGCAAATAGTTTCGTTAAGAACAACAGGAATGGATATTCCTGTGCAAAATGTTTCAACTGATTTTCTTATATTAATTTGTGTCTCGACACAAAACAGTTTGGAGTGTACAGGCTGATTCCGCGGTGAGTGAGACCAGTGCACAGCATTTTTGGGGAAAAAATAAAATCCTTCATCGTAAAACTGTCGTCGTCTCTGGTTCATAGTTCTTACCTAATGTCAATTTGAAGTATTTTTTGCAATAGATTTAGACTAACGTTATAAAATAAATAGAAAGCAAAATGATCGTGTTATCTAATGAAGTGTGAAGTTTAAGCATTATGCTATGTCCCATTCCTACCAAACACGCCATCTGCACGATAGTGGATCCAAATATACACATACTTCATAAATTATACAGTCATTAGCACAAAATAAGCCACGTCACGCAAATCTCTGTTACAGAAAAGGGGGCATTCTTCTCTTCCAAAAAAACCCCACGATTTTCTTTATTGAAGAAGACTGAGAAGAAAAGGCGTCATAAAATTCCCTCACTAAAAACACTTTTGTCGCTTGAAGAGTACATCAAAATAGAGCCATATTATGAGGAAAAGAGATGAAGAGGTCTCAATATTTGCCGCCCCTGAGGGCACTATGAGATGCCAAATGCCCCTTTTAGGAGCATAATGTACCACTTTGTTGAACAATGTACCCATTTATTCTCTTTACTCTACGATGTACCCCGTCAGGGGCAAAAATTCATAGAATAAAATTGAAATACATGAAATAAAATCACTTTAACGAAAGAAAGTACGTATATTAAAAAAAAACCAAGTTTCCCCAAACTCAGTGTGGGTACCAACCAAAAGAGGGCATATTTAATTTAGAAAATGAGCGTTATTTGCCTGGAAATGTAATGGGGGAGCGGAGCAAACAGTGGGGAGGGCCTAATCTTTCCTACCCATGCATGAGGGCACTAAGATGAGAGGCTATTAATGCCCTTTTTAGGCACAAAATGTGCCCCCTTCATTGATCAACTTACCCAATTATTTTTTCTCTGTACAATATGACGTGCCCCGTCAGAGGCAAAAATATATATATAAAAATAATATAAAAAGGAAAGAATACATATATTATAATATATAATAGATTTAAAATTAAAGAAAATCACCTTCAAGGACGAAAATGCGTCATTTAAAAAAAAGTGCAATAAAGGGCACATTTCACTTAGAAAAAAGGGCATTTTTTTGCCTATCGGATTTTTTTTTTTTTTTTGGGGGGGGGGCTAGTCGCCCCACCGACCCCCCCCCCCCGGTTCCGCCGCCCCTGGTGTAAACAAAAATAACCTACCAAGTAGTGTTTTCAATGTTCTGGATCAACACTCATCTAGCTGTATAATATTTCGATTTTTTTCTAGCGCTTTTTATTTGTGGTTAGTGGTCACTCACGACTCTGTTTAAAGTTAAAGTGGAGATCGACAATTAAACAAGATTTGAGATATTTTGCTTTAGTGTGACAAATGAATATTCTGGACGGATGAACAATTTGTTTAAAAAAAAATCTCGAACTTTAGCAGCAAACGTAGATCTAACAATACGAGCAATGTAACAATTTCAAATAAATCTTTGTATTAAAATTAGGATTGCAGCTACTAAAGGTGTGCCACTAACGAAGAGAGATTACTGCAGCGTCTGTGTGGCCAAGTCATGGTAAGAGTTTAGTCTTTCTTTACTCACGATATACTCTTGAAAATTATGATTTTGAAGTCATCTACAGTAATACAATCCAACAACACACAACCCTAATATATTATGCTTAGTTTCTCCATCAATCGAATCTAAATGCTTATTACTGGTAATTTGTGATTAAATATTTGTTACATTTCACTAAACTTTGCATGACCTTTCGACTATGATGATGTTATTAGTAATACAGTAATTGATTCAGCATACTTTGCACATAGTTGGAGAAGAAATATCCAGTTTCATTGAGATCAATCCAGTATATTGAATAAAAAAATAAAACATGTTTGAATTGTTTATATAATATCTAAATTTGGCTTATGGGAATCGATATGTTTATATCTACCCCTGATAGTGTAAAATACCTGGAGGAGATAATATGATCTTGTTCCCATATTATCAAACGTCTTTATGTATGTATGTATGTATGTATGTATGTATGTATGTATGTATGTATACATTTACCAGGGTTGGCTATTTCCCAGGAAATTCAAGTATTTCCGGCCCAGGCGGGAAATTCTGGGAAATACCGGGAAATGCTGGGAAGTACTCGGGTTGTATACGGAGGTACAGGGAAATACTAGAAAATAATTGGGAAATACCTGGGCAATACCCCAGACTCATATTTTTATACCTGCTTCGAATATCCCATACTCAGAATAGAATCATTTAGATAAGTCATACAATTTTGAGAGGGGCGATTGAGGCTTTTTCTTTATTTCATGTCTCCCCTCACACTTTCTCCAGACCTCCCAACTTTTCTAAATTTGGAGAGATGTTTCCTAATTGTAGCCCTTATCATTCCATGTTGAAACTTCAGATGTATAATTTCATTGTGTTGAAAACGCAGTGCTTCCATGGCAATGCAAAATGTGGTATTCTGAATTTTCGGCAAAATGACTCCTCAGATTGCGAGCTCTCCTCCCCCAAATATACTCGGATAGGTTGAGAACCCTGCTTCTCCTCTAAAAACAAAATAAAATGCAATAAAATCAATCAATCAATCAATCACCCAATCCCGGTAGCTGGGAATATGCAGATCTGTAACTTTCTTAATGGACCAATATTCAATTCACAGTCTATTACGATATGTGATGTCCAAATAAATTTTCTTTTAATCTTGGTTTTTATCAGTGATGACATCATCAATTACATCACACTTCGAGCCCAGCCCGTTGGGCCGACGGGCTCCAAGCCACGTCTATCCCTCTACCTTTCTTCCCAACTTATGGTGGGCGTGGCCCGAGTCTATGAGAAGCAGTTCGGTTATTTCATTGGTACGTAGTGTTACGGTCGCTTATAATATTTCTCGCATTGAAGTTTGTATCACCGTCAATAATTCATTTCTGTGGAAGGTGTATAAAATGAATTGAAATGAAAAAATTACCGCTAATAAGTAAATGTGTAAATACACACAACAACAAAAGTAACTACCACCTTTTTCAAAGAACCATAACTTTTTAACGAAATTAGTTTTAGCAAAATAATTCAGCAGGATTATTCCTACTTTTATTGACTAACATCTGTGTGAAAATGTGAATGATCCGTAAAGCCATGCATGAGTGAGCATGCAGAAAAGTGGCAAAAATGTCACTTTTCAAAATTCACAGGAGTCGTCTCTTGTACCAAAATAATGGTAAATAATGGCATTTTTTGCTTTGTTCATAAAGTGTGCTCACTCATCCATGACATGGTTACAACCTCTGGTGTTCGTACAACATGTAAAGATACATTTTGCTGAAAAATACTGGATTTCAATTTTTTCAGTAAACTTAATGGATTTTACAATTTCAAAATTGAGAAATACTCTATGGAAATATTTAAATTGAGCTCATTGAAGCGTAAAATATGCGTAAAATGCCAGGGAGGCGTAAGTTGGTCAAACGATAGATGATTTACATAATTAGCGCTTAATCATTCTCCAGAAACAAAATTTGTCAAAATCCTGCATCACAAATTCCCAAAAATGACCCTTGTGACTTTTGAAAAGTGATATTTTTGCCTTTAATGCATGATCACCCATGCATGGCTTGACGGATCAATCACAATTTCATACATAAGTTAGTCAATGAGTGTAGAAATACTCCTGTTAACTTATTTTGCTAAAACTTATTTCGTTAAAAAGTTATAGTAGTTTGAAAAAGGGGGTTGTTACCTTTTTGTTGTGCTTATAATACGTATTTTTTTTTTTAAATGAAAATAGCAGGATTGGACGCAGTCCTTCATTGGGGTCAAAACGATTTTAGAATGAATAGAAATACACTTTAACGATTATACTGTGAAAATTCCACTTTTCCTCTGTTTAACGCGAGCTGTCAACAAATTTGCCTATATCAAGTAATTAAATTGATATAGGTAATTTTTGATACGTTGAGTGCTGCCAATTCCGTGATATCATATTTATATGAATATATCATGTTCATATGAATTCAACAAGGTCAATGAATGGATAGATGCTAATAAATTACAATTGAACTATGATAAAACACATTTAATGGTTTTTAGTCGTACAAATGTAGATGTATCAAATTTAAAGGTTTTTATTGATGGAAATCAAATAAGTCGTGTAACTAATACCAAGTTTTTTGGAATCCGTATTGATGACAACCTGAAATGGAAAAGTCATGTTTGTGATGTGTTATGCAAAACCTCTAAAATTATTGGAGTTATGAGTAAACTTGAGGAATTATTACTTACTCTATATAATTCTATGATTTTATCGCATTTGTCCTATAATAATATTATTTAGGGTTCCTGCAATAAATATTTACTTGACCTTTTATTGATCATGCAAAAGAAAGCCGTTCGAATTACATGCAGTAAACCATTTCGTAGCCACAGCACACTCCATTATTTGTAATACTAAGAATTTTACCTATTAATCTACTTCATGAATATCAATTAGGATTTGTATGTATTTATTCAATAGTAATCTGTTACCTTCAATTTTTGATCATTTTTTCCAATCTAATAAGAGTGTTCACAACCACGACATCAGATCCTCATCAGATATACGAGCAAAATTTGGTCACACTTCTTTTTCACAATCTGTTTACACTTATAAAGGTCCACTCCTTCGGAACAAATTGCCAAATGAGATTAAAGCATGCAAAACTCTTAATACGTTCAAATCCAGGCTTAAACATTTCTTACTGCAACAAATATAATTTTTTGGTTGCCTTCCCCCATTTCATGTTTTGTGATGTAAGTAATTCAAACAAAAAATAATTTCTCACTAATAAGACATTTTTGTGGATCATTTATTTCGTAAGTTTCGCCGAAACTTTTTTAATGGTCCACCCACTTTTCATTCTACGTTTGTTATTTTTTGTTATGCCTCCGCCCCGTAAGGGAGCCGGAGGCATTATGTTTTCGGAGTTGTCCGTCCGTACTCCGTGGTCCCGTGCGTCGTACGTCGTGGCGTCCGTCACATCCGTACTTCCGTAGCGTCCGTGCGTCACACTTTCCTTGTGAACAATGATTGCGCTGCAAGTACCCGTTGAGGGATTTTTGCATGATACTTCGACCAAGGATGCGACCACTAGCAAGGATGAATTGGATTAAGATTTTGGGACAAATCCGAGGTCAAAAAGAGGGTCAAAGGTCACAGGTCAATGAACTTTGTCCTAAAAGCATTTTCGGCCCTAAACTCCAGTTAGGAGTGCTCACTGCTTATTAATAAAATTTGGTGGTTGGATTAAGAAACAAAAGACAAAATATTTAGGTATAGTCCACAGGGATCAAAGGTCAAAGCGTTAAGCGGTAAGAGGTCAATGAACCTTTGCCCCCAAATGTTATTTCCTGCCTATAACTTCCGAGTTCGAGTGGCTCACTGCTGATGTAATTTGGTGATTAGTTTAAACGCAAAACAAACTATTTTTGGTAGAGTCACAGGGTCAAAGGTCAAGGTCAAGGGTCAAAGGTCAATGAACTTGGTCCGAAAATGCCATTTCTACATATAAGTCCTTCAAGGATGCTCCACTGCTGTTGTAATTTGGCTAGGGGTTAGGTTCAAAACTAAAAGGCAACATATTTGCGTAGAGTCACAGGGTCAATGGTGAAGGTCAAGGTCAAAGGCTCAATGAACTTTGTCCAAAATGTCATTTCTGGCCTATACACCTCAGTTAAAAGTGGCTCACTGTCTGATGCAATTGGTGGCTTAGGTTTCCAAAACCAAAAAGAAAAATAATTTGGTAGCAGTCACAGGGGTCAAAGTTCAAGCTGAAGGGTCAAAGGTCAATGAACTTTGTCCCAAAATGCATTTTCTGCCGTATAATTTCAGTAAGGACGTGTCAGTGTTGATGTAATTTGGCCGTTGGTTCACCACACGCAAACGACAAAATTTGGTAGATGTCAAAGGAGTCAGGTCAGGGTCAAGGGTCAAGTCAATGAACTGTGCTCCAAAAATGCCATTTTCGGCGTATAAGCTTCAGTAAGGAGTGTTGATGTAATTGGGTTCCTGCTACATAGTGGGATGCCACTGGGCGGAGGCGATACCATCGACTGGCGCGGAAGTATCGAAGCTTCTCTAGTTAATATGTGATTTTGTTTCTTCTGTCTATAATATGTTCTTTTTTCCGTTTTTTCTCGTCGTTATTTGTCAACTAATGCATACTTTGTATAATATCTTGAATATATGTAATATGTTGTTTTCATGAATAGTAGTCAAATAATCATTCAAATTCAAATTCAAATCAATTCTAAATATCCGCTTCACGTATAGGATATATGGAATCAATGATGCGTGCATGAGTTGTAATGTCGGGTTTGTGGCACATTATTGAAATGCAACTTCAGTTTGAATAATATGAGTATTTTTTTTTAAGTTGATATATTGATAGGTACAATATTACTAGGTTGTTTTAACTAAATTAATGGTTTATCAAGTCTACCTAGATGGGTAATGCAAAAGTTGATCTTTATGTTAGTGAAAGGAGAAAGTGCAGAAACCATATACACATTTCTATAAATTTAATCAAGTTAATAATGCTGAATATATTTGATTGATTGATTGATTGATTGATTGATTGATTGATTGATTGATTGGATGATTGATTGATTGAATGATGTGCTTCTATCATTCTTTTGGCGATGATGACTACTAGATATTGACAGTCTAATGATATTTCTTTTTTAAAATTCGATTACAGTCGACGTTCACGAGCTTCACAAAAGGACATCCCGCCTCACAACAGGAATGTTTGATGAAATAGTGACTTCTGGAATCCAGCTCAAGAAGCCAGAAAGGTATTGTTATTACATGTAGCTATATGCGGAAATAAACAAAACGAAATGAAACAACGAACCGAGTAACAACAACAAAACTGTCTAAACAATCATTTACATTCGTTCTTACAAAGAACTTAGAAGAACGCACTATACAACTTGCGAATGTAGTTGAGCAGTTTTTGATCATTTTATGAATTTTCACAATAATACTGTACCTGGAAAATTAGGTTTCATTTCAGGGAGTAGTTCAGAGAAACGTATGATAAAATTGTAACATCGTGCTAATTTCATTCTTTTTCTGCTGCTAATATCAATCCCTTTTGTATTTCATGATGAATTGTTCCAACATGTTTTCAGACCGTGCTCGATATCAATGTTTGTCTAATTGCTACATTATTTTGTCCATGCAGATCAGCTGACTTTTGCACCATGCCCGAGTCTAACTTGTTTGATGATGAAAGTTTTGGTATGCTGAGGGCCGCCTATGGGACCAGCCCAGACCCCCTTCTCCTGCCAGAAATTGTAAGTATAATCTATGTGAGCCAACACCCGAGTTTCCCGTTTTGTAAAATTGAAATTCCATTTTCATGAACTAAAAAAAAAAACCATGGGCTCTTTCTATAACACCGAACGTGCATACACACACGGGTTGAGAATTGAAGAATTTCAGGTGTGAATGTACTGTTACTATATTAATGACCATTATTTAAGAATATTACCAGTTAAAAAAAAGTCAGCTTCATAATTCCCAAGCTATTAGTGATATACAAATAGATTATTAAGTGTTTTTTATCAAGTGGATATCTTTAGCGACCATTCAAGTCTTCCCCAATATACTGTTTGTTATAATAAGTTTTTTGTCTCCAGGACATCTATTGATGTAATGCTGATATTTATCAGTACATCAGGACTCCTAATTATTCTCTCCATAGGAACGTGTGTTATTTTAACCGACTTCGGCCATCGATTTCCTAACCTTTTAGATTACCTCAGACCTTTTTCCTTTCATATGATATCAACCAACTCAAGATCTTTCATTTCAGATTCAATTTCAACCATGTTTGCCAATAAACTTTTTTGCTACCCTCCTTTCAAGTGGAACACCCCATGTGATGCAAGCACAAAGATCAAGGAATATGCTAAGCAGCCATTTTGCTACCATGCAACCAAATTCATTCACAAAATGCTAAAAACTGCCAAAAATACCTCAAACCTCACTCACTAAATCTGCAGACATTGTATTTAACTAAACTGACACCAAGAAGGCACAACAAGAAATATACATGGCATAATCAAGCATCAAATCAAGAGTTTTAGTGGGACTTCAGCTGTAGGGACCGCTGCTTCGCGGAGGAAACAGCTCATGCATATTTTAATTAAGAGACCGCTACCTACAGGATAACTTCATAAAGTTTTGTGTTCTATGGTGTTTATTTTCCATTATTTCATTGGTCAGACTGATATCAATGTTTGACCCCTTTTTAAACGGAGCTTCTAAAATGTTAAAATGCAGCATGTCTTTATAACGATGCCTTTAAGTTAGTAATGCCTTATCGTCCATTTTGTGTTTTAGGACGTATTTCCCGTGAGTCCATACCGCTCTACCCAACTGTCGACTGCACTGCTGGACCTCAGCCCCTCCCAGATGGACAAGTTTGGGAAATTAGGTAAAATGTAGCGTTTCGTTTCTATTAAAAAAAAAAAAATGGTACACGATCCTCCATGTTACTAGTGTCTCTGATAAGATATAAAAACGAAGCCCTGAAAAAATTGCAATAGAAAATGATTAGTAAGTGATTTGAAAAATTGAAAATCAATGAGCGACCAATCCAGTTTTCTCTCACAGACAAATTGTGCTATAAAATTGTTGGCATCAGATCACTAATTTCGCTTTTGACGGCGTAAATGTCTTATAAGTTTTTGTTTTCTAAGGTGTTTATTTGTCTGTGTAGTCACCATTGTGTATTCTAGATATAAAAATTCGACCATTTTAAAATTGAACTCGCCATAGTGTCTTTAAGATCTTTGACAGTTTACCCGAAACATAACCACATATCTTATCATTTAAAACAGGAATTCATATTACTAATCATTTTCTTTCACTAGGCAGACTAAGAAAAACAAACATTCTCAGTTCTTCATACATACCTCCCAGATTTTGTCGAACATGCGATATTAACGTTGACATTACTTCTTTTCTATCATTTGAATAAGTTTTCTGAGAGTACTATAATATCCTGTCAGGAAATTCATTTTGTGCATTTTTGTGGCAGGGGGGTGGGTTGAAGACAAAGTTGTTTTTTTGGTATTATTTTTGTTTTTGCATTTGTGTATTTTTGTATGATTTGTTTAAGACCACGTGCAACATATGTCCTTCAAAACTGCCATTAGAGGTCTCTATTTTATCTCATGCCGTTACTGTTATTTGAATTATAATGTTATTACCATGCCAACAGAAATCGAGAGTCCATCTCATGTCGTGACCAGCGCGTCAGAAATAAGTCTGAGGGAAGAAGTCTCACAAGAGATTGAGGAAATACAGGTGAGAGAGGACAATACAGATTCACAATTTATCAACAGTCCGGTGTTTTTCTTCCGGGGAATATGAACAAGGAATTAATTGTATCATTGGTTTATCTCATTAATTCGTAACTTTTTGAGAAGCCGGTCTTCATATTTGAAATAATTTGTGATCGTGTGCACCCTCATCTTTTATAAATTCAATTTCCATTCTAACCATCTTAACCAACCATTGTACGGACGTGACAAAATAATAAAGGTGACAATCAATTACCGTTATGTGTAACATTGTAGAAAGGGGTATACATCCTTTGTCATAAATATCATATTGTTTATGAATAACAATACATAAAAAAATTGCAAACACTATCAATAAATGAGTGATAAAATAAGTATACTAAGCGGATAAACAAACAAAGTATCGGGTAAAAGACTTGTGTACACAAATTCAGATCAAACTGGGTACCCAATTTGGGTGAATTTGATAAATTCAGGTCAAACTGGGTACCCAAATCGGGTGAATTTGATTTCGCAGGTCCCCGATGTTGATTTGCCTCCCATGGAGGTCATTGCCGACGTGATGTCTGACATGGAGCAGCTCATCGGTGAAACAGGAGTCGCCGAGGAAGAAGGAATGGACGTTACTCCCCAGCCAACCAGCCAAGTTGGGTTCGTATCTTATCTCGTTATCCACCTATAATTACTATAAAGATCCTCAGCATATTACAGTGTTGTGGGATTTGAGTAGAAATCCTCATATCACTCTCTTTGGCTAGCCCCTTTATGACCGATAATGCTCAGATTTAATCTGTAAAAGGAAAGATAATTGATGGCTCTTTGGTCTTTGTACCAAATCAATGACATCATGACGTCTGGTGAGTGACAAAATTACGGAACATTCGCCAGAGAACCCTTCAAATGTTTTTTGATAGACTTTCCTTGAATAGATTATTCTTCAACATCTACCATAGATGACAAAGTTTCGAGTTTGATTGAAATTGAATGATTGGGAGAAGTAAAAAAGGGCCTCAAGAACCAAAAAGGTAGAAACATATACAAATTTACATACGCCAGTTCGCTTCTGGCTGGAAGGATTTGTTTTGAATTGTTTACTTGTGGAGAAATCATTTACTTCTGAATTTATCTGGTGCCCTGATAGAAATTGATCTTATACAAAGCTACACAACAAATTCACCTGTCACAATGGGTGATTTCAAGTTTTGGATTAGTGTTATTGTTAGTGTTAGTCGACGTCAAGAGCCGTTAAACCGAACTCCAACACTACGGCTCGGATTAACGGCCACTATCGATTCTGTAATCGATAGCATAACACGAGTGTTAACACGAGCGTGACGTCACATCTCTTGTTCGACGAATATGAAAACCGCGGAAAACCTGAAGAAATGTTGTAATTTCTTTATGAAATTTAAACAATCGTACTACAAATGTTATACTGTCGGAAAGGCATGTACTTCCCCCTTAATTTCATGTATTTGACTTATTTTATTATGTCTTTGTTAGTTTCGCAATCTAAAATATTTTAATTTTTTCTTGCCGCTTACCGCGCGCCTTCGCGCTGCCATAGATATTACACGTACAACTGCGCGACCCAGCGAGGTAAGCCGAGACAGAAATAACACTAACACTAACAACGAACTTGAAATGGTGATTTTCTTAATCCCTAGGGTCTTGTGTCAGTGAATGGGACAAATGCATGTAAATCGCTAACACCAGCAACCCAGCTCGGTTCAGCAGACGATTTTCAACACGATCTATAACACCAACTTCCGGATGTGCGTCATAATTTCGGGGCCAACTCACTAACACGGATCGATTTCAAGTTTCGGATTAACGCTCGTGTTATTGTTAAGATAACACTAACACAAACACTAATCCAAAACTTGAAATCACCCAATGAGTACTGATGGTGATTGTTCACAAAGTAATACACTTTTGATCATGAAATTTAGACAGCAGAATCACTTGATTCTGGAGTAGTTTCATTCCAAAGTAAGGACTTTTTATGCCTCCGCCCCGTAAGGGAGCCGGAGGCATTATCTTTTCGGGTTGTCCGTCCATACGTCCGTGTGTCCGTGCATCCGTGCATCCGTACGTCCGTGCATCCGCACTTTCTTGTGAACAAGATTACTCAAGTAACGCTGGAGGGATTTTAATGAGACCTGGACCAAGGATGGACCACTAGGCAAGGATAAATTGATAAGATTTTGGGACAAATCCGTCAAGGGTCAAAGGTCAAAGGTCAATAAAATTTATGCAAAAATGCCATTTTCTGCCTATAACTTCAGTTAGGAGTGCTCACTGTTGATATAATTTGGTGGTTAGGTAAAGAAATAAAAGACAAATATATTGCTAGAGTCACAGGGGTCAAAGGTCAAGGTCAAGGGTCAAAGGTCAAAGGTCATTGAACTTTGTCCCACAATGTCATTTTCTGCCTATAGCTTCAGTTAGGAGTGGTCACTGTCAATATAATTTGGTGGTTAGGTAAAGAAATAAAAGACAAATATATTGCTAGAGTCACAGGGGTCAAAGGTCAAGGTCAAGGGTCAAAAGTCAATGAACTTTGTCCCAAAATGCCCCTTTTCTGTGTACAACTTCAGTTAATTATGAGTGCTCACTGTTGATATAATTGGGCAGTTAGGTGCACAAATAAACAACAAATATATTGATAGAGTCATAGGGGTCAAAGTCAAGGGTCAAAGGTCAATGAACTTTGTCCTAAAATGCCCCTTTTCTGCATATAACTTCAGTTATGAGTGCTTGCACTGTTGATATAATTGGGCAGTTAGGTGCACAAATAAACAACAAATATTCTGGTCGAGTCACAGGGGTCAAAAGACAAGTTCAAGGGTCAAAGTCAATGAACTTTGTGCAGTCAATGGGATCAAAGATCACAGTCAAAGAACTTTGTCCCAAAATGTTATTCTCTACCTATAATGTGAGTTAGGAGTGTCTATTTTAATTTCTATTTGGTGAGTAGATCTAAAAAAAAGACAAATAATTTCATGTGAGATGTCAATGAATTCCTGAAAGCTTATTTGGTATTTAATCTATTGAAGGTCGTAGGTCAGTGAACTGTTCCCAGCATCTTTACAGTTTCTTGGTAGCTTGAAAGTCAATATTGATCATACTATGAGCCAGTTTCATTTGCTACGTACATGTACATGTAGCTGGCGGAGGCATACCCATCGACTGCGCGCAGTCAAACTTCTCTAGTTACAATCCTGCTATTTGCCTTGAAGATTTATAGTTGCTCAGAAAGTTGAATCACCGTGTATATTTGTGTGATTACATCGCAGTCTTGGCTGTTCTATAGTTAAAGGGTCGGATATTTAGACTATGTGAATATCAAACAAGAGCGGTAGTTGGAGTGTGTCACTCCCCGTAAGACATGCCCACATCATGCATGCGCAGTTACTTCTGATGGCGTCCATATGTTTACTTCATTTCAGTCTTGATGACCAGCTGTGGGCCCTGGATGAACGAACGGGAGAGCTCGTCCTCTCTCCGTCCCCGCCGGGCAGACCCCGTCTCCGACCGCGCCTCCCTGTCCCGTCAGCTGCCGAGGAAGATGCCCACCTTATGTCGCCGGCACCGTCCCAGTCATCGCTGGAGGCAGCGGCAGTGGCTGTTGCCCCCACAGCCGAAGAAGAAGGTCAAGTAGGAGAGGAAGGGGATCGGGAGATTACAGAGCCCACCCCTCCCGGGAAGCCTAAACATCCTGGCATGGTGACTCCAGCGGCGGGGGCAGTAAGTTATTTTTCGTCTACTGAGAGCAAAAAAACGGTTAACTCAGTACTTGTTGAGAACCAGAAAGGCGCTATCAATGTTTAAAGTCAATGGTGCAAGCGCCTTTCCGATTGTTAACAAGGGCATAGGCTGGTTTGGGCATGGGGAGGTGCACATCTTGGGGAGGTGGAACGGGGAGGTGCACATCTTAGGCCTTGGTCACAAGTACACTAGCAGTTACGACTACCTGCATCAAATGAATCGTACGACAACGGCCTCGCCAGCCATTGTCGCCAAGTAACTCGCCACGATTTGTGCTGTTATGGTCACACTTGTACGACTGTTTGCCATTGTCGTAGGTAATCGACGAATACTCAATTCGCTAATCGCACCACTGAGTTGCCTAGATCACCTGTAGACCAAATCGCAGACAGTCGTTGCGCATCACCTCCCAGCAGTGGTGGCTTATGTGCATTACCTACGGCTAAGGGCCTTACACAACGGCCCGCCTTAGCTGCGACTAGTGGCAGGATATTCCGTACGCATTACTTAGCGAGAATCGGTTAGCCTTATCGTACGAATTACGTTCTGCTACATCGTACGACGTCGTGCGTTCACTGCGTTTCTAACGGTGCTGCGGTGGCATTTCGGATATGAAAATCTGCTTTGTGAGAGAAGGTGTTGAATGGAATGCTTTTTAACAACCGCAACAAGCCGAAATTTTATTTTACGTTCATTATAACACGTTGCTATGTAAAATCAGTTTCCCTTCTGTCAATGCACACTAATGTCATAGAGCAACATGTAAACCTCGCTACATTAATGTACAGATATTCAGACATGCCTCAAGAAAGCTCAGGAAGAGGAGGCCGAAGCCTGTAGCGGAGGAAATAGAAGAGCCTCCGTCAAAAGAACTGGGTACAGCATGGGGCGGGGGGTCGCATGACCCCCAAATGAATTTGACATAGGTCAAGAGGCTTACTTTAATCTATAAAATATCTATATGAATTGATGTGTAGCATTTCGGTTTGTTTGCTTTTTTTTTGCATTTCTTTTTACTCATCATAGTTTCCATACCGTTACTTTTTTTTACAGTTAACAGAACAACCATTTATAAACCTAGTCCTGCGCAGTGACCTCCTGATAGCCATGTAAAATTGTACAGAGAACTTAAATTGCTTACCTGTTTCCTTCGCCTTCATTAAATATACACAATTTGCAATCGTATGTATATATAATCACAATTGTTCGCCAATGGAATCGATATTTTCATAATTATTTTCAACTGCTGACTGTTCATGAAAATGAGCCTAACTACTGAGTACAACAATTTTAGGGGGTATGCCTTTATGTTGCCTACACTTAATGTTCTTGGTTATTTCTAGCTTCTTTATCGTTTCTGTTTCTTTGTCAGCAAATCTATTTCATCTTTTCGCATCACCCCGTTGATGACGAGGATCATGGAATATTATAATTGAGCTTATTTTATTACCATGTATCATCTAGATATTGCTTTATTTGCCAAACCTTCATGACAGTTAGTGCCACATTCAAATTGCACCACTTTTGATTGCTGACCTGAATGGCTAATGAGGCGAATATCAGAGATCTGCAACAGTCGTTATGAAAGTCTGACTTTTATCGGAAGTCCCCACCTATCTCTCTCTGGAAGTACACTCTCATCGATGCCGTATCAAATGCTTTCAGAAATCAAATATGCTTATTTGTGGCCCCAAAGCATATAATGAGGACAGATGGCGATAATTACCGATCATGCTTGCCAATTACGATATAGCGAATCAAGCCTCAAGACGAAAATCAGCATTTTGAAGATACCATTGCAGTTAGGTTTTTTTTTGATAGAACGAACTCAGAGTTCGCATTTAGGCCGGTTTTCTTCGACAATGATTCAGAAGTTTTTACCTAAACCGCTCGCTCGGTGCGCTCGCTCACGGATTACGATTCTATACAATAATTTGAAGTGTAGTTGCCAACACAAGACAAAATAAAAATAAAAAAAACATATAATAAATTGTTATGCAAACGTTACAAATATCCATTTATGCTTTGTCCTTTTAGTTTCGCACTCCCGCTCTTCTCACATTCTTCGTTCCGCTGTTCATCATTTAGTTCATTATGAACGAATCATGAAATCACCCTTTTTTCCTATTATAAAAATTATCAAAATTGAAGGAGCCATCTCATACGCGCTACTGATGTCCTATTTCGGTATAAACTTTGACACCAATAGAATGTGCCTTACCTATAAGAAAGTAGGCCATAGAAGTAAAACACGCAAATACACATTACGCACAAAACACACAAATCATACCCTACACACAGCTCCATGCGCGCACACACAACACACAACCACAGACACACACACAACAACACACACACACAACACACCAACATCACCACAACACACACACATTAATACATCTCATACAAACAGTACATACATACATGCAGAACACATACACATACGTTTACGATTCTGACCCCCAAATGATTGCTCATTACGGCCACTGTCGAAGATGCACGTATGGATGTTGAAGTTCATTCCAGACTTGCATCCCGAGAATGACATTCACTTATTAAACAGGCAAAACAAAATGATTACGAAAAATGATTGATCACATTCCAGGTATTCGCCAAGTCAGGATCATATATCGTACGAAGAGCTACCATTTGACGTGCGCTCTACCGCGATCAGTTTACCACTTCTCGCTATCTATGCAAATTCGCTCTTGGCAAGTGCGATTAGTGAGCACGATCCATCGTACGACGTGATGGCACGATCGCCGCCACGATCACTGGGATTGCTTGCCACCTCTTTACGATCAATTTGATCGTAGCCAGGCTTTTCAAGACCGGTTTTGAAATACCTATATTCGATCGTACCATCACTTAGCGATCACAAGTGAATTCCATGTTGTCGATACGGATAAATCGTACGATCTAGCTCAACTACTTGCCGCATCACCTGCGAGTAAATCGTCGTAACTCACGATCGCAGGTAGTGTAACTGCTAGTGTGACCAAGCTTAGGGAGGCTGGAACTAAAGTTGAGGAAAATACAAGCGTTGAAAGCGAAAAGTGGTGCAAAAAATTTCTTTTTTGCTTGCCAGCGGGCGGAAATCTTATGCATCTGCGGGGGGGGGGGGGGGGTGCACTGTCACGCCAGTGCACCCCCCCAGCTTACAGCCTGTTGTTAATTAAGAGAGATTTTTCCGCTATCTCCTGGCAAGCAAAAAGAAATTTGGCGCACCACTTTTTTTCTTTTGCCTCCCTCTACGCGCTCTTCTTGCTGGCTTCAACCGCCTTCTTGGATTTTCATTAATATGTTCGAGACTTTATCAGTTTCCTACCTTTCTAAAAATGCCACTCTACGTTTGCCGGCTTTGGCTAACGCATACTAGCAGTTGGTACAGGACCTACCTCCGTCGAAGTACTGAGCGTTTGTAAGCCGACGGTTGATTATATCGCAGGTGGATCGAAGTAGCGGCAGTTGCAGCTAAGATCGTGTACGATTTATCGTTGGACGACACCAGTATGGACTGTATTTATCTCAACGCCTTATGTGGATCGCATGGTGGATGGTGGTAACATGCTGAAAATACCATCAGAGCCTTGAGATTTTTACAAAAATTAAAGATAGCAATTTCAGGCAGACAGTTTTGAGAGATTTCTCAAACGGTTTGAAAATAACTCCTGGCTACGATTCCAAATTGATCCGTATTAATATAAAACGGGGTGCAAGCAATCGCAGGTCCAGGTTCTCAAACCGACATTTTATTTTTCTGTTCATGAGGATAAACCTACTCACTCCTATCATCAGTTTACTTTGAATCATTTTAGGAAGCTTCACGTACACTTGACTAGAAAAAAAAAAAAAAAACTCCGTAAAGTAGAAGATGAGTGGGTGTCGTCAATTGTCATATGTTGATTTTATCGTGACGCTGACGATCACCTGCATTCGGCCATTGTCAAGTCTTCATTTTAAAGCCTGATTGCGACCTCAGCGTATGCCACTATGTGCTCACTTTTCTCTAAGACCCCTTTTTAAACAAACGGATGATTTGACTTCGAATTTAGCTTGGCATGAGCAGTCGAGCAGGACAACGATAATTTCCATTATGAAATAAACTCGACTCACTTCGCGAGTTAGTCTCGATTCATGACTGTTCATTCACTTGGATACACGAATTAGAGCAGTAGCTACATTCGTAGACGATTAGTATGATGATCCTGGACGTGCGAATACCTGGTGATAATATGTATGTATCTAAATGCATTTAATTTTTTCCATGTCCGAATGATGATCACATATGATTTATTGTTTGACATCCTGTGGTTAACAAATACAACCAGACCTGGCAACAATACATTTTTGTTTTGCATTATATGAATCTAACAAGAAGGTAACAGGATACGTTTACAGTCAAGATTGATTGTTTACATTTCTAATCATAATTGCTTTTGAATGCAACGTCTCGCGGCATTACGTATGAATTGTTTCTCGCCGTATTATTGATTGATTGATTCGATTCAATTTATTTAGTTCTTTCAAACATGATTACAACAAGTACAATTACACTAATTATCTTCGCTTACAAGTCATATTTTTCATAAATAACACAATTTCGACATTTACAAATGTATGTATGAAATAATACTATAACACAACTCATAACTACATTATCTCCATAACTTCGAATAGAGTTCACACTTAATACCAATATTATTTGTCTAAATCCGAATCCATTTGTTTTGCTAATGTATATAGTCTGACACCAAAGTATCCTTTTTCCCCTTAAAGCTAATCTCCTGATTCCTCACACGCATGGTGATGCTTCCCATTTCTGCGCCTGTCGCCCATCGGAATCGGCCTCAACCTGTCCAGCCCACCGTCGGCGGTGGTCGCACAGCGGCGACTGCGTGTTCCGCAGGATGCCCCACACAGCGTGATGTCATTCTCGGCTTATATCGATTCAAGTGAAGCAATATGAAGCTTCAACATCACTACACGTGCATAGTGCGCTCGTGGAAGAGCCTCGACCAGTGCGTAATGTGGAGCATAAATCCAAGAGTGTTGGACACAATTAAGACTTTGAAGACTTTTTAGGAGAATGTCTAGAATTCAAAAACGGTTACCTTATTGTGTAAATGTGCTCTCAAATTGATCCTGTTATTTTAGTGTTCTGTTCTCATGTCTCGTCTGTGTTAGATTACTTGTGCAATGCTAAATATATTATATTAACACAACATTTGCCACACTTGGTGCATCTTAATTCAGGCTCTCTGTGCCATACAGAGTGACACAATGAGACTAAGAAGAGACTTTTTTAGGAATTGTTAACATTACCTTTGGCTCCGACGAAACTCCCTTTTTTTTGTTTATGTTCGTTTTGCTAATTGCGTTTGTGTGCAATATGCTTATTAATCATACTATTTTTGCAAAGTATATTTTATTAATAAGTGCCATAAATTGAAAATTGTGTGATGGCCGAGTACATGATTATATTGTTATTTACACCTATTACATAAAGAGAACATCGTCGTCGTTGTCGTTGTGCTGAATATCACCTCAAAATGTTAGGTTTACCTTTGGATATTTCCGACAAATTTGAGTTTTACACACAAGATTTTTTTTTTAAATTGTAAAAAAAAATGTGCCTATTTTGCATTTCTTTATGAATATTATGAATCAAAATAAGTAACCTTGACACAATATGAAAAATTGTTTTGTGACTTCATAGAGTCATTGACAACTTTTATTAGAGTCACATTGTTGAAAGGTTTACATTTTATCGAACAGCCGCTTTTGTATACAACAGCTCTCCTCATCGTATTTTGTAAACGACACAGCTGCTGAGTTTTTGTGTGTGTGTGTGTGTGTGTTTGTGGTGTGCGCATTGGAGCTGGGTTTGGCGTTTTTATTCATTTAAAATTCAGGCCT
>JZLH01S0524640.1:305-14811 GCA_001188425.1 Eucidaris tribuloides
ACACACACACACACACACACACACACACACACACACACACACACACACACACACACACACACACACACACACACACACACACACACACACACACACACACACACACACAACAACACACACACACACACACACTCACACACACACACACACACACACACATACACAACAACACACACACACACACACTACACACACACACACACACACACACACACACACCACACCACACACACGCACACACACAAACACACACACATACACACACATAAACACACGCACGTACAATATATATATGTATAAATTATATATACTGTATATATATAATATATTTACATCTATATACATTTATATACATTTACATGTATATACATTTATATATACATATATATAGTCATTGTTGTTGTTGTTGTTGTTGTTGTTGTTGTTGTTATTGTTTCACGATGTGTTCGTGGATTGATCACAACTCAAAACCAAGCCTATCATGCATATCGATTGTCCACCGTTCATCATTTTCGTAAATCATAATCATTTCCGATTTAAATTATTTCCCTCATCCATTTGCTGGGGAGAGGGGACATACAGTTTTTAACCTTTATAAGATATTTGGCTTGTGTGTGAATCAAACATCGTTTTTTTTTGAGAGGAGAAGGAATTAAGTGTAAATAATTTTGGCTACAGCCCGATAGTCCGCGGGTCCGATAGTCCGCGGGTCCGATAGTCCGCGGGTCCGTTAGTCCGCGGGTCCGATAGTCTGCGGGTCCGATATTCCGCGGGTCCGTTAGTCCGGGGGTCCGATAGTCCGCGGTGTATGTAAAATTATGATCAGAATAATGAAATCAAGATGTCATCGAAAGGTCAAAAGGTCAATTGATACGAACCCATGGGGTTCTTTAACAATAACCCAAAGGGAAATCGCCCCCTGACAACCACTTCAAGGAAAATATTATCCCCATTTTTTTTTTATCGACATGGCGAGATACGTTATCTTGCCAAGTCGAAAAAGTTATGTCAACCTATGGCGAGATATCTGGATTCTCGCCGGGCCTTGTACACTTCATATTCAATTCTTTTCTTTTGCTGTAAGTTTTGGTGTATTTGTCTGTGGGTTATTTTTATGGTTAGATTTATGCTGTCTGTAAGTATTCACCCTGTATATATTTTCATATAGAAATATACAAAAGTTCGAGCAAGCAATTTAGAAATTTCAAAGTTTTCAAGTGCATTAAGACATTTTAAGCAACATTTTAATCTCTGAACAGGATAAGTATATCACTGAATAAATAATGCGAGCGCGAAGCGCGAGCTGAAATGTTTGATCTACTGGTCTGTAACAGGGGCATTTCAAGCTCCATTTGAAGTCATAAACAGGATATCATTAAACCAATAATTAAACCAATTGCCCGAGCTTAAAAAGTTGATCTACTGAACTCAAAAAGGGACATTTCAAGCATTACTTGAATTCATGAACAGGATAAGTATATCACGAAACCCCAAAATGCGAGAGCGAAGCGCGAGCTGGAAGTTTTTGATCTACTCATCTAACAAAGGGAGCATTTCAAGCTCCATTTGAATTTAGGGACAGGATATCATTGAATCAATCATTCAATTTGCGCCCCCTCCCCGGCCGAGTTTAAATTTGGCGCCTGGGCAATGTAAAACATGAGTTTGGCACCCCGGGTCAAACATATATTTGGCGCCCCCTAATTTTAAGGTCATTTCGGCGCCCCCTAGGTCGAACACCAATTTGGCGCCCCCCCCCCCCCCAAAAAAAAATAAGGTCACTTTGACACCCCTTATTTCAGGTCAATCTGCCATGGCGCCCTCGGTAGAACATGAATTTGGCACACCCCCTTTTCATGTGAAAAATGAGTTTGGCGCCCTCACCCCATGTAAAACACCAAATTGGTGCCCCAATGGTCGAACATCAATTCGGACCCCCCCCCCGGTCCAACTTCAAATTGGCGATCCCGCTCTTTTATTACTTATTTTCCTCCCCCTCTCTTTCTCTTCCCCTCTTCTTTTCCCTTTTCACTTTCTTTCTCCTGTTTTCTTTATTTATCTCTTTTCCTCTTTCCCCTCCTTTTTTTCCTTTTCTTTCTCAGTATATCATTTAACCTAGGACCCGCGGACTATCGGACCCGCGGACTATCGGACCCGCGGACTAACGGACCCGCGGATTATCGGACCCGCGGACTATCGGACCCGCGGACTATCGGGATGTCCCCATAATGGCTTTTGACCAGATTAAATGGGCATGAACCCATGATGGATATTATGACATAGAAAGCCGTATGATGTAACTTGGAAATCGGGGAAATCCCCCGAGGAACCGAAACCGAAGTATAGTTAAAGTTGAATGCCCATTTCTGAATCACATTCTTAAGCTAGTTTCAATGGTGATTCACGTACTCACATAAATAGAAATGAGACTCATAACAACAATGAACGCACAAAATAATACGAAAGGCAGGGTTGCAGCAAATGTATACCCGTTATTTCCCCGTTTATAGAATCAGTCGTCATTTGACAAGATTGCCAGAAACTAGGATTCAGTACAATATCCCAATTTTTCTTTCTTTGTATTTTTCCCTCTTATGACGTTGTTGTTGTTTTTTAGGGGGAGACTGTAAAAACATTTTCTTCACCATCTTCCAAAATAAATCCAAATCGCATCATTTGCTCGTGCAATCATCACTCGGGTTTGCATCTGTTTGGCAAGACGAGAAAAATGACACGTGTTTCTATTGGGTTATTGCCAGTCTTCTTTGTCGGTACGTATAGACCATAGACTCATAATCGACGCAGAATGGAATCGGAACCATCTTTATATTTATTTTGCGTGCATTTCAAGTAAACATGTTTGATAAAGTGTCACTATCATTTTGTAATTATTTTGTATTAACAGGTGCCTGTAATATTAGAGTAATTCTTATTGATTTCATATACATTGTACCTGTTTACGTTGGGTTATGATGGAATCGCGATTCGGCAGCAGACCTTTAACTCTTACAATGCAAAAGGTACAAATAAGCTGTAATTTTCTGGTGTAATGAGTTTAAAAGTCATGGTATAATAATGCATGTGTATCATTTTGATACAAAGCTGCCTTACATGGCAGTTTGTATGTAAAAAATGCACTTTTGAAAAATCAGAATACTATTTTCCTATTGTAATTACCATGTATGCTCCCCCTCCAAATAAAATATTAACCAACAATTTCTTTTTCAGGAAATAAGTGAGAGGAATCTGGAGGAGAGAAATAGCGGGAAAGAAGTTCAGATACCATGATAACGTTTATTTTTGTCTCGCCTGAACGAAGTTTGGCAGAGACCTAGTAATCACTTTTCCTGTTGGTCTGTTGGTCTGTTGGTCTGTTACAAAAATGTTAAAGTTTTTGTTTAACTTGCTCTCATTTCTTTATTTCTGCATCAATTGTGTTCATACTTTTAATACAAATGATCCTTGTGTAATACCACATTTGTGTTGATGAAGAGGATGAGGTCAAAGGTCATCTAGGGGTCAAAGGTTAAGTGATATGAGGCCATGTGCATCATTTTCTGTTACAAAAATGTTAAAGTTTTGTTTAACCTGCTCTCATTTCTTTATTCTGCATCAATTGTGTTCATACTTAATACAAGTGATCATTGGGTAATACCACATTTGTTTTGGTGAAGAGGATGAGGTCAAAGTTCATCTAGGGGTCAAAAGGTCAAGTGATATGAGGCTATGTGCATCATTTTTCTTGTTACAAAAATGTTAAAATTTTTCTTTAACTTGCTCTCATTTCTTTGTTTCTGCATGAATTGTGTTCACACTTGGTACAAATGATCATTGGGTAATACCACATTTGTGTTGATGAGGATGAGGAGGTCAAAGGTCATCTAGGGGTCAAAAGGTCAAATGATATGAGTTACGAAAATGTAAAAGTTTTTTATAGAACTTTCGCTCATTTCTGTTTTTTTTTGTATCAATTTTTTTCAAACTTGGAACATGATCATTGGGTATTGTCACATATATGATACCTACAAAGGTTACATCAAAGGTCATTTAGGGGTCAAAAGGTCATATTGCATGTTTTATTGATTGCGAAATCAGGCGAGACTTGTGGTTCACGAACCACCTTGTATTGATTTGATGTGTGTTTTTTTTTGTCATAGGAATTATTCTATGTCGCAATGTCGTCAAATCTCATCCAATCTCTGGTCAAAATCTTGGTGCAACATCCATTGAGGAACACGGTATGTATAAACGTTTGACCCTCGCATTACTAGGGCAACAGGACTCACATTGACTTTGCTTGCAATCGGGGTTGCCGGTTTGGCATTTTTTTTTAATTTCGTTTGGCATTGACGAATTCAAAGCGCATGCCAAACGGCTTTTCGGCGTTTTCGGGCTTTTTTTTTCAACGACATACCTAAAAAAGGGCATAAAAATCATTATAAAACCCAGATTTTCCGGGGATTTTCAGTAATTATGTGCCACAAAGAACCAAAAATAGCGACGCGCATGTACGTCATGCGCAAAATCTGGCTGCGCGTAAACTGCGGTACTCAAATGTTCGGCTGTGGCAGAGGTTAAAATGGTATTATCAAATGATTACAACGTAATTTCTAGCCACATCTAGGCTCTGCTGCCCATAAAATGCATCAAATGCAAATTTGGCGTTTTTCACTGAATTTGGAGTGTAATATGGCGTTTTGAGAATAAAAAAAATGGTAACCCTGCTTGCGATACTCCGAGTGTTTCCAAAGGGTTAAAAAATCAACAGCATTCAGATCATACAGAGCAATAAGAAAACTGAATGTCAAAGTTTGCTTAAATATCTGTCTGAACCATGGAAAATTCACGAACTTGAGGTTGTTTTATCTTCGTCAAGGGAGAATTCTCAATCTGGCATGAAAACTGCAAGACGGTCGAACCTTTTATTTCATTCCCTCTATATTCATATAATTGTACATTGAATTTTATTCATTTATTTGTCTATATGGGTCATTCCGTGAATTATTGGACAAATCAGAAATTATATAAATTGGTCTATCTCGAATCGTATTACATGTTAATGGTTTGAATGGGTATGAATCATGAAGAAACAACGGGGGACATCATTTCAACTCTAAATTTTACGTCTTCATCAGCACCCTCTAGGAGAATCAGAACCATACATGAAATACCACATGTGGGACTAGTGTGACTAAATCTCAGTTTTATGAAAAACTATCATTTATTCTGCAGTTTTTACTATGCCAATAGCCTCTTCTGATTATTTTGAAGGTAATAAAGCCCTACGCATGCATACTAAATCTGAAAAAGACATGAATAAACACAAATTTGTGTGGATGGACAAAATGTAACGTAACTAACCGTAACGTAACTAACCATGTTTTTGATGTTGTAGTTAAAAATGAAAAGATTTTTATCAATAAAAATATATCAAATGATTTATCAAGATGCCAGAAATTGCATGAATACCACAGTTTGTTTCAGTTGAAAACAGGTTGAGGAAATTTTGATGACAAAGACTTGTCATTTTTTTCATGTTCTTTTTATGTAACGTCACTAACCATAATTAAAGTTCTTGTTATTACCCACTGAAACATGTCTCATGATTTTGCTTGATGTTGTGTAGTAGGTGCCAGTCTAGAGAATTGACAATACCAAAACAGAAAAATAATATCAAAGCATATTCATGTAAGAGACAAATGTTGAGTAAAGTTTGTCATAAAGTGTAACGTAACTAATCACAGAATTGCCCATATATATTTATACATTCGTTTATTTAATTAATTCATTCATCTATCTGTCTACATGTATTAGATTACTTAGTTGATGTATTTAGGTGCATGTTATTAGTTATTAGTTGCAGTATTTATATTTTATTTATTCATATTTGATTGACATTGGCTCCGGGGACAATTGCTCCTACGATTATTTCATGCACCAACCCTGACCTTAACCCTAAGCCTAAACCCTAACCCCCAAACTCTAACCCTAGACCCTAACCCTAACCCTAACCCTAACCCTATTCTGAACTGGAAACCCAGTGGCAACCATATCCGTACTCAAGGGCGCCGGAAGCGGGGGGGCAGAGGGGCACTTGCCCCCCCCAAATAAATTTGGGGGGCAAACGAGTTTTTGCCCCCCCCCCCCAATGTGACCCCCCTGAAAGGTGAAAAATAAATAATTAAACAATTATTTAAAGAAAAAATGAGCAATAAAGGAAAATTTTCTTTGTCTAAAAATTGTCAATTTCATAATTGAAAAATGCAAAATTTTCGCCCCTGAGGGGGCATTACACTTATAGGTTAATTTATGTATAGATGGTGGCTCAGCCTTCGGCGAGTTGGACCGTGAAACTACTTGTAGAAAACCCTTCATTTGTTTGCTTTGCTTACTAGCGTTGTCGCATAGTAAGAGTTTTTCATTGCTTCTAACAACGCGATCAACGTTTTAAGCTTTTAATGAATACATTTCAGACTAAACCGAAGTGCAATGTAAAATGTGATCAGCATTTGCATTGATATATATATGCTAAGAATAATACATATTGGCTAATTAGCTCCTCATTGTGACATATATGTACGTATTTCATGAGAAATGAAAAATTTATGATGATTCTTGAGGCTTCGCTCGGTCGTTCTCGAATATAAATATGTATAAAAAAATGTTTGAAAGGGATATGCATGACAAATGTGACTTTGTTATTTTGAGTAATTACGAGGCGTAATACAAATTTATTGATCAGACGTGAAATCTGTATCCATTGAGCGCTCGCTCGCTCTGCTCGTACTTAGTAAATGAATAGTTTTCATAACTTCAGCAGGTATTTTTTATTATGTTTAATCCCTAAGAAATTTATGTTTTTTGAATGCTCTATAAACCGACTCTATACTCTATTTTTTTTTACAAAAAGTTCCTTAAATATAGCTACCTTTAAAATATGTTCTACATGCCCAGAATCACGTTTTTCTTTGTCTATTTTCAAAATTCATGCGTGGGGTAGTCCTCCCACACCCTCCCCGCTCGTGATTCGCTCTCTCGCAAGTATGTTACAAATTCAAAAGTGAAAACATGTATTTACCATGCTAGTAAAAACGTCTTTGCTATGCGTATTTTCATAAAGTTCAGGATACGCACCCTCCGCCAGGTCGGTCGCTTCGCTCCCTCGATAGATATGACTGAATTAATTAAGTTTGTTACATACTTTCTGTACAGTCTTTTGAAACTGATCTACAATCTTCATAATCTCCTATAAAATATACTTTAAATATGTATTAACATGCCAGAACACGTCTTTTTCTAAGCATATTTTCCAAAAAGTTCGCCCGTATGGGAGGGGGTATCCCTCCACACCGGCGCTTCGTTTCTTTCAGAAGTATGACCCATTAGCAGTTTTTCACTACATTTCTACATCTTATTTGAAACATTTGACTACAATGATTATCCCTTATAATTTTTTAGAAAAGTATAACTTAAAAATATGTATTACCATGCCTAGAATCAGTCTTTGCTATGTGTATTTTCAAAAAGTTCCTATCGTGGGAGGGAAATACCCGCTCACACACCTCCCGCTCGGTCGTTGGGTCTCCTCGCATGTTCGTCAAGCCCCAGTCGCTCAAATTTCTGCTCTAAACCGCGCCCGCTGCATGCCCACCCATCTTCCCCCACGCTTCCGGTCGCTTCGCTCTTGGGCGAGGAATTACACCGTTTCATAAATGTGTCCCATCGAGATTTGCCCTTCCAAAACTAAAAGTGTTGCCGGCGCGCCTGTCGTACTCTTTGTCTGCCTTAAGATTATTTGACTGGGATTAGTCACGGGCAACTGCTCCAGAGGAAAGATGGTCGGTCACCACCTGTATCAGTGACGCGTATACTGAGGAGGGGAGAGGGGCACGTGCCCGGCGCGCCACTTTAAGGGCGCCAAAAAAGCGAAATGGCAAAAGAGAAAGGGGGACGAAGGAAGAAAAATTATGATCCTTAAAGATTATGCGCCCCTTCCTTCCCAGTCAATGAAGTAAAATGCGTAAGAAAAAATGATTTCAAAGGGTTAAAAACTAATAAAAATTCTAATGCTCGGTCGCTGCGCTCCCTCGCATATTTTCTTTCACGATTTCGTAATTTCACATCTATGCAATTGCAAGATTGTATTTGGAAAGGATGTTCACAATTTTTACAAAATGGTTATAGTTGCCTTGCTTGATACTAGAAGTTTAATCAACCTCTTTTAAAATACTGCGCTGCAATATTATGTAGAATAGCATTTTGCCAAGGTTCAAGATTTTAAAATATTTTGGTTGCCTAGCTGAATTTCCCAAAAATGTTTGCTAATTTTGCGAGCAGTTTAGGAAGTAGTGAATATCATTTATTCATCTCATGGATCAAAAAAATATCGCTCGATTGCAGTGTTCCTTGCTGACATTCCTGACGATAAAATGCACAAGAAATTACGTTTTTGGATGGTTACAATTGCAAAGACAATTTACCGCTCGGTCCTTGTGTTCCCTCACGTTTAGTCAATATACGTTTAAGCGAAGAGAAGCTGGGGGGGGGGGGAGGGGGGCGCAGTTTCAGTGTTCGCCCCGGGCGCCATAATCCCTAGATACGCCACTGCCTGTATCATATGTCGGTTTTATTTATCAAGTTAGTTAGTCATTGAACATGTTCAATGTTTCATTAATTCATTTATTTAGTTGGACAATCGTTTATATTTATATATCTGCAGTGAATCATGGACAAGAACACCATCGAGCATTGCGGGATTTCACCAATCCTTTCAAGGATTCAGGAACAGTAAGTTTAAAGTAATAGGCTCACATTGTGGAGTTTAATTTGAAAAAATGTTAAACTTTGATATCTGAGATACATAGTATATGGACAAATAAACACCCTAGAATACAAAAGTTTGGAAAGTTATGCTTCCACTGGCAAGATATGCATGAATAAACAATTTCCACTCCGGTGGAGGATAAAATAGCCTGGATCTACACACGGTTATTCTATAGGAGGAAATAGACTGATGGATCCGGTCAACTTGAGTGCTTGATTTCACTTTTGTAAAGCACTAAATCATCATTTTGAAATACAATTTTTTCAGGGCTTCATTTCCAAACCTTATCAAATACACCTAGAGCATCGAGTATTATGTAGCTCACATTTTTGAAACAGTGCATGGTCATTCTAAACCTGTGGTATATAGTTTGGTTTATCGCAAAATATGCCTTGCTTTGTTCAGAGAGAGACCTGGCCATATAATGAAAAACAAATGTTCGGTAAAGTACACGCTCTGAAGGGCTTACATTTCTTGGAAGAAACTAATTTTAAAGAATAAAAATGCCACCGCCGGCCCCGACATTATGACATAAGAAACGTACTGACTGACACCTGCGGACTGATTTAAACTCACAATATGTCACTCCAAACTATGTTTGGTAGGTTTGATTTTGATTTTTGCCGCCTGGTGTGACAATATTATAAATACTTTTATGAAAGATTGTAGGAAGTAAAATACTTTGGATTTAAACAAAAATATCCATAATTAGAAATATCTATAGCTCTTTTTCTTGTCAGTACGCCAGCTGCACACACATCTGAATTTCCTCTGCTACAATTCCATCAAAAAAAAAAAACTCGATTGACAGGTAGACACACATACCCAGCCGTGAAAGAAATTTCATATAAACGTAAATCACTAGTCTCTATGTTTGTATAAGGGCCGCGTAAATATCTATTTCATGACATATATAAATAAACGGAGCTTTTCTCAAGTTACTACAGTTTTGCAGAATGAGCTACCTAGTAACATTTTAATGGTAAAACACAGCTGTTAAAAATCAAGTCGGTTGTACAGACTCATAGAGACATTTCCGTGAAATGTGTTATGCGATGGGTAAAAGCTGTGCATTATTATAACAACAACAAAAAACAACTATTACTGCTACTACTACTACTACTACTTACTACTACTACTACTACTACTACTACTACTACTACTACTACTTCTACTGCTATTACTTCTACTATGTACTACTACTGCTAGAAGTAGTAGTATGTAGTAGTAGTAGTAGTAGTAGTAGTAGTAGTAGTAGTAGTAGTTGTAGTAGTAGTAGTAGTAGTAGTAGTAGTAGTAGTAGTAGTAGTAGAAGTAGTAGGAGTAGTAGTAGTAGTAGTAGCAGTGATAGTAGTAGAAGAAGTAAGATGAGTAGGAGTAGTAGTATATTTTGTAGAATTAAGGAGCTCAGAACGAGCGCAACTAAATATAATTTTGCATAGCTGCGCTCATTATGAATGTGTGCTAATCATGCTTATTAGCAGTAGTAGTGATACTACTATCATAATCATCATGTTTATTATTATAATTATTATTACAATTTTCATCGTCATCATCATGATTATCATTATTATTATTATCAAATGAAGAAAAAATGTTAATTATCTTTTCAGGTATGTAGACATGGACGTAACATCACCTACCATAGTACCGCTCAACTTTATACCTTCAAACAACCATGGGTTTATGACTGTAGAGCGGTTGACCTCGAGTCACGCATTCAGTCATACGCCAGACACGCTCGGAAACACGTCTGCATAGAGGAAGCCATTCAGAAATTGTTAGAAGAATTACAGTTACGAAACTTACTTCAAGGTAAAGCCTCCATTTTTCCGTTTTACAAAAATAAAGATTTCGTTTGTCAAATTTTCCATTTTCCGCGATTTTCCGCGTTACTCAAAATCACATAAATATTACCTAATATTTATATGATTATAACTTAGCCTTATTGAAATGGAGCAGCCGTAGTCATTGTAGTGAGAAAAATGGCCTGCAGAGGGGGCTGCAGTGGGGTTTGCTATAGGGTCATTTATGCTTGGTAGTGGTATTATTTAGTAAAAGAATCATTTTAGACATTTTAATATTTTTATATTATTTTGTAATTTACTATCAATTTTAAAGTTATATACTTCAGCATTTCATGGTTTCCCATTTCCCGCTTAACACTTCCCATTTCCGTGATTTTTCTCCGTTTTCCGTATCGCGGAGGAATGGAGGCTAACTTCAAGGTAATAACAATTAATGTTCACCGCAGAGTAGGTGGGGGTGGTTTTGGGGGTTGGGGTGTGTATTTTATGAAAGTCGACCTGGAAATTACAGGGGCGTCGATCGAGGGGGGGGGGGGTCAGTCGCCTCCCCATACAAATATTTTGGGAAAACACATCGATTTGCACCACAGCAATTTTGACAACTTAAAAAAAATCATCTGGCGTAATGCAAGGATACGTTTAAAAAGCAGTGCAAGGCCTTACAAAACCATTAAACTTAACATCAAACTACTATTTAGGATACCCAATCTTCAATTTAGCGGTGCGCTCCGCGAATTTTTTTTTTTAATCGCAATTGGGATCCCGAAAATTATTGTCCTTTTTCTAAGTTTTGCCTACCCCCATCAGAAAAATGGATCGACGCCCCTGCGAAATTGTGCCGAATATACTGTTAGAATGGATTTGTAATAATTACACACCACTGTTTACGATTTCAATTTTATTTCAATTTCTGATCTAGAAACAACAACTCTTAATGTTGAAGCAACAACGAAGACAATGATGATAAAGACAAGTACTCAAGGTAAATGTTGCTTCTAGTATTTTTTATTATCGTTAAAAAATTAAATGAGTCTTGATCGGGCGCTGATATTACATATATTGTGGTGGATATGATTTTATTACAAAAATGATTTTAATCAGCGCTACATACGTTTTAAAAAACAAAACATCAGTTTTATCACTTGATCTAGTCTGAATTTCAGATTAAGCCCCTGCAAAGCAGGGGCTGTCCACGGAGACAGGTTTGGCTGTTGATTCCAGAATAATGGTCTGGCAGTCGGACTACACTTGCACATAAAAACAGGAAGAACTTTTTTTCTTTTCTTTTTTACCGGTAAGCTCGTATAGTTCAACAGAACTGAAATGGGAATGTTTTTACCCCTACGTCTTCCGATATTTCTGCTTTGATTCCACTGTTGTTACCTTGACTAATTCTGCTGATGGTATTAATGCTTCACTATAACTGAAGTTTTGTAAATACAATTTGCTAAATCCATTTTTGTTAATATTTTTCTAGGCAATACTCCAACAACACTGGTCACAATTGATAACACAGACTCTGCAAAATCAACCACTAATCCAGGTAAATATAACAAAGTTATACGTGCTTTCTTTAACGTGCTATCTGTTGATCATGAATTTTCTTTTAAGAATCGCAGACCTGTAGTGTATTATTTACTGCTTTGGAAACATAAAGAATGTTGTATTACTTCTTTGCCTGATATCACTGTGAAATCAATATAACATATTTATTTATTTATTCATTTTTTTTTACTTATTTATGTATATATGCATACACCTATATCACCTATATATATATGAATGTACACGTATGTATGTATGTATGTATGTTTGTATGTATGTATGTATGTATGTATGTATGTATGCATTATAATTCATCTGTCAATTCATTTTTTATGTATTATTCGCGGTCGATATAGAACATAGTCGTAATATTCATAGGTATTATTAATTCGCTCTCCGAAAATATAAAAATGGTTAATTTTATATATTACTGAAAGTGTGATCAAAATTACCATACATACACATTGCTTGTAAAACGAACGAAGAAACACATACACTGGTACATTTTCTCCCTACCCTTTTTTGCCTCAGCAGCCTGCCTACGGATCGCTTAACTCGGTACTCCATCAGACCTGCATGATGCAACCATTACGTGCTCCCACATTCACAAACCAAAATCAATACAGAGTGTTTAGCAAAATGCCGAACCCAACTTCCACCAGAAATATATAATCTAATAAACATAATTATGATTATTGCAATATGTCATCGCAAAGATAACGTACTACTCTTTCATTTGATACCATACATGTATTTGTAATAATTAAGCCTTGAGTTATCGAATTACAAACATTTTAAGCAATGTCAAAACTGCTTTGCGTATACAACATTGAGATCTTTTCATCAACACGGTCAAGATGGTTATTCACTGAGACCTCCCGTTTTGTTCTTTAATAAATAATAGCACTCAGTGACTTCTCTTTAAAGAGAAGGGTCATACTCTTTTAGTTTGTTTAAGATGAATGTGGTTTTGTAAAAGATTGGAGTGTTTATTTATACAACGTCCACTATCATATAACTGTATCTGTAACCTCATTTTAATTTGCAGGAGGGAGGTTTATCTGGTTCTTGTGTGGTGTACTTGCAACAGCTGGTATTGTTGCACTGATATACATAGTATCCAAGAAGAAAAACGCATATTGTTTTCAGGTACACAGCTTAACCAACTTATTTTTTCTTCATTATTATAGTTCTAATAGTGACATTTCTCATAACTCTTTCTTTTTGATGAATAATTACAGATTGCTCCCACATATTACTGTGTAGAAATAGTGTGCGGAAAAATAAAAGGCTACAATAACGATGGCAAACACCACAATGAAATTAAATCTGTCATCCAATCTTCTAGATTGGCCTGGTTCCTCGTGGCTCCATGATCAAGCTATCGATGATAAAGTACCATGAGTTATTTATGCACAATGGGTGATTTCAAGTTTTGGTTTAGTGTTCGTGTTAGTGTTATCTTAACAATAACACGAGCGTTAATCCGAAAGCGAGTTGATCCCGAAGTATGACGCACTTCCGGAAGTTGGTGTTGTAGCTAGTGTTAAAAATCGTCTGCTGAACCGAGGTGGGTTGTTGGTGTTAGCGATTTGCATGCATTTGTTCCATTCACTAACACTAGACCCCAGGGATTAAGAAAATCATTATTTCAAGTTCGTTGTTAGTGTTATTTTTGTCTCGGTCTACCCAGCTGGGTCGCGCAGTTGTACGTGTAATGAGTATGGCAGCGCGACGGCGCGCGGTAAGCTGCAAGAAAAAATACAATATTTTAGATTGTGAAAGAACTAAGACATAATGAAATGAGTCAAATACATGAAATTAAGAGGGAAGTACATGCCGTTCCAACAGTGTTGCATTTGAAGTACAATTGTGTACATTTCATAAAGAAATTACAACATTTCTTCAGGTTTTCCGGGGTTTTCATGTTCGTTAAACAAGGGATGTGACGTCACACTCGTGTTAACACTCGTGTTAAGCTATCGATTACAGAATCGATAGTGGCCATTAATCTGTGTCGCTCATGTCGGAGTTCGGTTTAACGGCTCTTGACGTCTACTAACACTAACACTAACAATTACACTTATCCAAAACTTGAAATTACCCAATGTCCCCGCTCCCATATCATTAATCACGATACTACTGTTGTTGGCGGAACTACTACTACTACAAACTGCTACTCCTTGGCTGGATCATCATAAAATATATAATAATAATAATGATAATAATAATAATAATAATAATAATAATAATAATAATAATAATAATAATAATAATAATAATAATAATAACAACAACAACAACCATTTATTTGGCGCTTGATACGGGC
>JZLH01S0524640.1:18731-35754 GCA_001188425.1 Eucidaris tribuloides
AGAGAGAGATAATGTCTTTTCTGAGGAGAAACACCATTCGTGTTTCTTCTAAGTACGAGCTTGATAGAAATGGAAGCCATAGAAAGCTACTCATTTGATTTGACGCGTCACATTATTTTCGAGAACAAAAACGTAGGAAATGCATGACTGTGATTTTCTTTTTCTATTTTTTTTATATTTATTTTTTGATAACAGTTTGGATGGGTGACGTTTTAGGGAAGTGGAGAGTTGTTATATGGGAAAAGATTTCGCTGTAAAGATGAAAAGGATTAGTTTATTAAGAGTTGTGTGAGATCGTGATGATTGTATGGGAGTGAAACCTGGTGTATTGAGTGAAAATGAGATGGGATTCCTGAGAAGGACTGAGAGAGCAATGGTGAGAAGCGATTGTGGTGTGGAATCTGATGGACAAGAGGAAGAAGACTGAGGTGTTTGATGCAGATGTTGGGTTTAGAAAGAGAAGTGTGGATCAGATGGCGAAGGCGAACGAGTACGTTTGGGTATGGATCATGTTTTGAGGAAGATGTTGATCATGTTTTGAGAAGGGGGCGCCTGAGTTTTGAGGTGGCTGGCCAGAGGGAAGGGGGCGACCGAAGAAGACATGGAAGGAGCAAGGTGGTGGCAGGAGAGTAGGAGGGGTTGGGTTGAGGGAGGAGGAATGCGCCGAATAGAGTATAAGTGGAGGGAGGGGGTGAAGTGTGATTTCTTGTGAGGAAATCTTTTCCCATATAACAACTCTCCACATTCCCTAAACGTCACCCATCCAAACTGTATCAAAAAATAAATATAAAAAAATAGAAAAAGAAAATCACAGTCATGCATTTCCTCGTTTTTGTTCTCGAAAATAATGTGACGGTCAAATCATGAGTAGCTTTCTATGGGTTCCATTTCTATCAAGCTCGTACTTAGAAGGAAACGAATGCGTGTTTCTCCTCAGAAACGAATTCAAAGCCGGGATTTACATTCTAGCCAGTGTATGCAAAGGGCTTGATCGCAAAACGGATAAACTCCATTTTCCACCCAAATTGATTTATTACCATTACCCGGCCTACTTACCTATAGTAATAGTACGAAACTTGAATATTCTGCTGTCAAAATTTGGTGGTCAAATATTGACTCATTTTAAAAGAAATACAGTCAGTACCTGTTGTGACAGGCAAATTTGTAGATTTCTATGGGTGGAATTAATTTCTATCGGGGCACGACAGTAATTCAGTTCTGGTATATTCATGCAAGATTCTCCTTAAGTACAAAAATTTCATGCAAATCTTTCCAACCAAGGTTTGCACTCCAGGTAGTGTATGCATTGATATATGTCCGAAATCATTTTCTTCTTGAGGTATTTTTTTTAAGTATTCTATATCATGTAATTTGTAATGCATGCCAGCCTCGTTTCTCGTGTCCTGCATTCTTTGTATGACCACGCAGCTGCCCTGCCCTCGGAGATTGAAATACAAATATTAACTTATTCAGAATGTTCTCATTTTCCCCTTTCTCTTTCTGAGGGCGGGGCAGCTGGTTGGCTACCTCCATTGCTCTATAACAGTACGCGGATAGCAGAATAATTTTCATATAAAATTTGTGTTTACATTGTTGACCCACAAAAGGGGGGGGGGGTCTTTTGATAATCCCAACCCCATAATAGAAGATATATAAGTAGTTCTTGATTGTTCCATATTTGTCTGTTTTTGTTTTCGTTTTAGTATTGTTTTTTTTTCTTCTCTCTGTTTATTCTGTTTCCAATACATTGATTCTTGACTGTCTCCATATTTGGCAATTATCGCACTTTGTCGGATCCTACTACTGTATAAGTCTTCTTTATAGGTTCCATCATATTTCTCATGCATTCACTTGCTTATACGATATTGATTATAATATTAATTAATTTGTAAGTTTTGTTAATACTTGTATCGTCATTTATTCGTATTTTTATATCATTGTATGCGTGTTATATTCTTACAAATGTCATTCTTTTGAGAAATGTGAAAAATAAATTGAATTGAATGTCATTAGCCTTTAAAAGCCAATACTCATAGAAATTTCGAATTCATACAGTGGAGGAGTAAAGAGGTTGAAAGACGGATAAACTAAAATATGATGTCAAATAACTTTCAGTCCATTTTAAAATGAATGGCAGCAGTAATTGTTGTCATGAGATGACTGATTTATACACACTAAGAAATTAGGGAGTAATTGGGGTGTAAAAATTGATACAATAGCAACACCTTTTAGGGTGTAGTTTAACTCCTATAAGGGGTAATTTTACACCCTATAGGGTGTAATTCTTACATTTTACACCCTATGGGATGTAATTTTACACCCTTTCGGGTGCACATTGTAGTTCTACACCCCTAAAGGTGTATAATTTCTGGGGTGTAGCTATTGTATCAATTTCTACACCCCAATTACTCCCTAATTTCTTAGTGTGTATGTTTATTTATCACATATTCTTGGCTGATATTTAATTTTACTAAATGTCCGTAGAAAGGAGGTTTCATGGATAATCATGAAATAGATTTAATTCCAGTATATAAAGCTCATTTTATTTCTACTTCAGTCTGAAACATATATCGATCAATTTGGTGTATCTATTTGCTGTACACGTGTATGAAAAGACTGCTGATAAAAGTTCAGACAAAGAAATATAAAAGTTCAGACAAAGAAATATAAAAGTTCAGAGAAAGAAATATATTGTACTGCTGACCAGCACTAAGAATCGGACAAAGAAATTTAACAGTTCAGAAGCAAGAGTAATCACAGACTCAAATAGGAGAAGCGAGACAGATCGAGGATGCATGTCATACATGTTCTTAACTATTGCGTAAAATAAATTGTATATTTTCCTATGCGGATTGTAACATCAATACCAATTATGTATTAAAGTGTACAATAAAGTAGTTATTAGTTTTATAAACGTAACTACCTGGTGTGAACTGGTTTTATTGTTTTAAACATCTGAGAGTACAAGTTTGATTTGGTGAGAGATACAGTGTCTGCATTCATTGAAAAGATCCAGTTACAGAGTGGACATCACAAACACAAAAATAAATTCACCCTGTGACAATGTATAAACAGTTGAGTAAAAGAGAGAGCCAACCAATTATGTATCGACTGTGGGCATTTCAAGGGAAATTTCCGCCAGACGTAGTTGGATTTCGTGAATCCAGAAATTTGTTTTAGAAATCAAACATTGCAATTTTTAGAACATTGTGTTAAAACATTCAAGAGACTATACTACTATACTTTGTCAGAACTAGGAAACAATGTACTTCCTCTTTCAACAAAATATGTGGCATACAAACAGCTATTATGAAAAATAATCCACTGTAACGGAGTTATGCACAACGAGCATTATGTCCGGAAATTGTAGCCAGTGATATGGAAAGCTCTAAAATTGCATCCTATATATAACCAAACGAAATAGTCTATCTTTGAGAATCAAAACTTCGTTTTTATATTGGCTCAAAAATACCAGTCAACTTAGCGAAACGCTTGACAAAGTTATCGGTGTATGCTTTATTGTGCCGTTCAAGTGAATAGTAAAAATCGAATTCCTTGCTTTGATTGCAAACAATAAATTCAGTTCCATTCTATTCTAATCAATTTAAATGGAATAAATGTCAAAAACTACCGACGGGCATCGAATCAGGTTTATCGCCATTTCATTCAATTTTTTCCCTTTGTCGACGCAAGATATTTCTGGGAATTCTTAAGCCGTTATACATTACCGCAGCCAGTTAGTGGTAAGGTGTGGTCATTCGCCTCCTAATGATTACGATGTCGGGGTGGGGGTGGGGATTGGGGTGGGGAGGAGGAGGGGTCATCGACTCAAGTGCTGGATACACACATTACCGAACATTTTGCAAATCACCTGTGTCTCGATTAACCGACAAATTCCTTTAATATTGTGATTATTTCTACGTTGTCACCTTTTCTTAAATTTGTACTCAGACCGCATTGAAATTGCCATTATCAACATCAATGTATTGACTACCGTAAAGAGCAAGGAGGAAGTTACACGAGCCCGAGTCCATAAACGAGATTCTTCAAGCGTGGAAATATCATAATGGTCATGGCGTATCTATATAAAAGTACTCTAGGCGTATCTAGCTTTTACGTACAGGGGCAGACAATCAAATGTACTGAAAAAGTATAAGGACAATAAAAGAAAGAAAGCAGTTAAAAGTTGCTACCAATCTTAATTGAATAAGTATATTGTGTAATATAGTGATCAATCGTAACTAAGTGTAGACCAAAATGCAGGGAAATCACTAGAAGGCAAGTGCCCAACCCTGTGATTGGCGTCTTCCACATATTTGATTTGATGTAAATTTCAGTGATCACTAATAATTGTATGATGGGGCGCCATTTTAACGAGCTTTTTCAGGGGTTTGCAACCATGTTTAATGTTTGTAATCAATATAACTCGATTGTAATGTTGTTTTTTATGGTTGAATCAATGAATCAACGAATCAATGAATCATCTTCTCATGGGTTCCCCTCGCCCGAATTTCCTGTATAGTTTGGGGATATGAACTTTGACTTTTCTCTTATATGCTTCTAAATGCTCCCAATCATGGTAGATGTTCATGATAAAGCGTCACCAACAATGAATCGATCTATTCACTGAATGAGGAAGAAGGGTAAGAGTGCCAGGGAACCTACATCAGGTCACGTGCTAGCTAGCTTGAATTCGCGCTCCCAGTATATATGTTACTGAATATACATGAAGTAATTTATGCACTCCCACAGTCATTATAATAATGTGGTTATATGCACTTTGATTTTTCGCTTGTGCTTCTGAATGCCCCCAGTCATGGCACAGATGTAATCATGTTCATTTTAAATCGTCACCAACAATGAATCAGCTATTCACTTAAAGTTGAAGATGTAAAAGGCGCCGTGTGAACCTTTTTTTTTTTAATTAGCGCTCTAATTATATTGACATATGTTGAATACGACGTAATTTATGCAATCCTGTATTGTAATAACATGGGGATGTGCACTATGATCTTTTTTGTTTATTGCTTTTGAATTCCCACATCATGGTGCTGTGCATGTTATCATGTTCATGTCAACTCTTAACGTGCCGAAGTCGCAAATATACACCACTCAATGAAATTTCCGTTAAAGATAAATGTAATATTATTGGACGCGGTCTTCAACTTGGTGGGAAATTATTCTAGAATCAGGTAAAATATGCAAGGATTTTGCTGTGAACATTATTTTTGTGGTCAAGTGTTGACTCATTTTAGAAGAACTGCCATTGGGTATCTTTCTATAGGATCAATTCCTATCGGGGTACGAGCATAATTCAACACTGGTATGCCCATGTCCGAGTCAGTTACTTCTCGAAGTATTTTCAAGTGCTCCTAGTTAGCCTTTAAAAGCGCCACCAACAACGAATCAGTCTCAATGAGGAAGACAAATATAAGAGTGCCGCGTGCAACTGTTTTATCAGGTCACGTGGTAGCACCCTATAGCTGAATTCGCCTACGTTGAATACAAAGTAATTTATTTCATTCCCCAACAACGAACCAATCTCTTCACTTAATGAGGAAGGTGAATATAAGAGCGACGTGTTAACCTGTTCTTATCACAGGTCACATGATTGCACCCTATTGAATTCGCCTATGTTGAATCCGAGGTACTAATAATGTGGGATATACACTTTGACTTTTCTTTTGCATGCTTCTACAGTATGTCTCAAAAGTAATTGTGCAAGTCAAAAGCGCCCTCTTAGGTAATGAGGAAATATTTTTGTGACATCATGCTTACATCACCATCAAGGGCATAGTCTCAGCTTTCAAATGTCGTTTGTTCTAATCAGTTTTGCTTGTTTTAATCCTGACTGAGATATGTTCAGTTAACAAGAAAAAGGTAAAATCACAAATGTGCCACTTTTACTACAGTCAATATAGCATCAGGCCCTCTTCCCGTAAGAATGACACATTTGTGATTCCACCGTTTTGTTTACTAGATATCTCGAGATCAACACAAGCAAATTGAACAAAACAAACAGCATTTGAAAGCTAAGACTTTGCCCTTAATGTTCACGTAAACCTGTGTCACAACAGTATTTTCTAACTGTCAAAGAGGGCGCTTTTCACTTGAACAATTTTTTGAGACGTGCTGCAGCATGTCTTAAAAAATTCTGCAAGTAAACAGCACCCTCTTCGGTAATTAGAAAATATTCTGGTGACATTATGCTTACATCACCGTCAAGGGCAAAGTCTTAGCTTTCAAAGGCCATTTGTTCTGTTCAATGTGCTTGTTTTAATCTCGAGATATATTGGAAACAATAAAAGGGTGCATCACAATTGTGTCACTTTTACTCGGGACTTTTGTAAAAGTGGCACAATTGCGATTTTACCCTTTCGTATTTAAATTAACACATCTCAAGATTAAGATAAGCAAATTCCACAAAACTAACGGTATTTGAAAGCTAAGACTATGCACTTGACGTTGACGTACGCATCATGTCATAAGAGTATTTTCTAATTGCCAAAGAGGGTTTTTTTTACTCGCACAATTTTTGTGAGACACACTGTAAATGCCCCCAGACATGGTAGATGTTCGTGTTGAAGCGTCACCAACAACGAATAGATCTATCCACTCTAAGTGGAAGATGCAAAAGGGCACCATGTGGACCTATTTTATCACAGGTCACATGGTTGGACCCAAGCTTGAACTCACGCTCTAATTATGATATAGCAGAGGCTATGGTAACTTTTTGCTATAAGGGGGGGGGGTTGACCCAGGGGCGTCGATCCATATTCCGGATGGAAGGTGGGGCAAAAGTGAAACAATGTCAAGAACTTTCGGCGTGCTCTACGCACGCGCGAATCGCGCAAAAAAGGTGAAAAATTGTGTATGTTTAATAGTATTTTTATTCTAAGTTTAATGGTTTTGTAATGCTTTCCAATACTTTCGAAACATAATGGCGTTTGTCTATGCCTATCACATTTTCAATTGGTAGCAGGGGGGTATACCCCCTAGCCCCCCATAGATCCGCCATTCTATAGGCCTATGTTGAATACAATGTAATTTATGTACTCCTATGTATAATGTGACGATATGAACTCTCACTTTTCTTTTGTGTATTTCTAAATGCCCCCCACCATGGTTTAGATGTTATCATGTTCATTAAAAAAAGCGTCACCAACAAAATGTCAATCTATTCCCTCAACGAGGAAGATGGAAAAGAGTGCCTTGTGAACCTATTTTATCAGGTCACTTGGTTACACCTCAGCTTGAATTCGCGCTGCAACTCCGGTATAGACCTATCTCGAATATGGGGTAATTTTTTGCACTCCTATAATGTAGCGATATGAACTCTGACTTTTCTTTTGTGTACTTCTAAATGCTCCCAGCCATGATATAGATGTTACCATGCCCATGCTGCCCAATGTCACCAACAACAAATCGATCTATTCACTTAAAGGCACTGTTTAACAGTGTTTCCAGTTTAAAAAATCTGAGCTGCATGATTCCCCATACTACCAGTGTCTCTGACATGGTCTAAAAAAGCCCTGAAAAAATTGCAGTTTAAAACGATCAGTAAGTGCTTTAAAAAAGTAAAAATCATTGAGAGACCATTCCAGTTTTCCCCCATAGGCTGCTGTGTTGCAGAATTTCCTATCGCCCGATAGGAAATGAATGTGCCAATTTGTATCTGCACATATTGTACTAGTGACAGCATTACTGTCAAAACTTTTGTGTTCTAAGGTGTTTATTTGTCCATTCAAACACTGTCAGATATGTCAGATAGCAAAGTTCGACAATTTTTCAAACATGTCTTCCACAGTGTTATATAGCGTCTTTAAAGTGGAAGATGGAAAAGGGCGCTGTGTGTTGGTTGCACCCTAGCTTGAAATTCGCGCTCTGATTACATAGGTCTATGTTGAATTCGAGCTTATTCATGTACTCCTGTATTATGGTAATGTGGGAATATGCACTTTGACTTTTCTTTTGTATGTTTCCTAATGCCCCCAGTCATGCTAGATGTTATCGTGTTCATGTTACAGCGTCACCAACAACGAATCGGTCTTTCAATCGATGAGGAAGCTGAACATAAGAGCGCCATATGAACCTATTTTATTCAGGTCTCCGGGGTTAACACCCTTTTCAAATCGCGCGAAATAGTGAAATAGTGAATTGGTGACGTCCGAACTGGTTCGAATATTTGGAGACAATTAGACACAACATGATGGAATGCAAAATGTATTCATCTCCTATTGGTAGATACAAGCTATATAACGCAACACACTGTATCTGATTCGTTCTCTGTCTGCACTTATTTCTGAACCAAATTGACGTCACATTTTTGGCTCTCTTTTGCAGACGGTTAAGGTTCTAAAATGTGTGGGGGACCATGCATACACATTATTCTGCCATATAGTTACATGTACATGGATCGCAGTAGTTTGGTACGCATGCGCAATGACAACGCCTTAATTCTAACACACCCCCAGCTCCTCACGCGGATGTAACAGTAAAAACAAGTCAGCAGGGCCGCGTATATGACTCTCAGTTTTTATGTTTCGTTTCACAAAATACGTCGAGAAGATAACAAAAATGTCACGTTCATGGTCTAGACCACTGGCCAGTGAAAATGCCAATTTTTGGAGAACAATTCTACTGACTGTATCAATATTTCTGTGTCTTGAAGCTGATGTTAGTAAGTTTTTCAGAAATGGCGAGTGTGCGGAGTATGATTTTAACACGCATTATACATCCAAACAACGATGGTAATCTTTTAAGCCAGATCATGGAGCAGAAAGATTATACTTTGGAAATTAGCAAACAAAATCGAGAGACAATCGCTTTGTTAATTTACAGCGATTCAAATAATAAAGAGGTGAAATTTTCAGCACCAAGAGCTTTGGTTCTGGTTCGGGTGAAGTAGGCCATCTGCATAAACTCCTCTAACGAGATGTAACATGCAAGCACAATTCGACTGAGCAAAATTTTAATGTTAATTGTTAACCTATGATTAAAGTGGGCTTTTTGAATTATTTAATCCATATTTATTTGTTTTAACCTGTTTTTAAAAGTGTCGAGGGAGAGTGCATCCATACCGTGTAACGGTAGGCAGTTCCAATCTGAGAATGTTCTCGGTAACAGAGAATACTTTTTGAAGTCTTGATCAATCATGCAAAAAAATGAAAATACGATTGACTAGTAGTCAATCGTATTTTCATTTTGTATATTATGAAGAATTACCCTGCAAATGCGATAAATGTACTTTTCCATGAAAGCTGATTTAGCGCATTTTGCATGCAAGCTTTTCACGATAATGTATATTTTTGCATTCCTAATGATGACCTGAGATTGAAGCTGAAAATTTGAAAAGTTTGTTAAAATAAGTGATTAACCCATTTGACACAATTTGATTTTGGTATAACACGCATTTTTCATAGAACCCAACTCAAGATATCTCGTACTTTAGTCTCCAACTGGTTAAACGTTGTTTTCATTTGTGAGATATAGTGTTTGGTAATAATGAATTGATAGAAACGCTGGATAATAAATATTTGTATTAGAAAACACCCGTTTGCCTGTTCAATACAATGTATGAACTTTTTGTGTCGAATTATTTGAAATCAGTCTGAAGATAAACTTATTGCAAGTGATACTACAGGGCCTTTAACATTCTCCATACAAGTGACACGAGTGTGGAACTAAAATCTTGCACACGAGTTTTGACGTATGTGTAAGGCGTAAGCTGAACTGCTGAAGAGGGGTAACATATGATGAGGAGGGGTAAAAGATGATGAACAATCTCAAAAGACTTTGTAGCCTTTCATGTATTTTATTTGTTTATTTCTAAGACAACATTATAACAAAACAAGAAAATAAGAAGGTCAACTTTCATAAATAAGACGAGTAAATTAGTCGATGATTTACTAAACCACGATTTTTTTTTAATCATTAACCGACGTAGTGTATATAGGTCGTGTAGATAGATTCTATAACAATCTCTTTTGAATCATACATGTAGATGCATGACTAATATGGATATCATCTGGACATTTGTGTGTTAATCAAAGATATTCGTTGTGGACTGTCTGTGATGGTCTGTGATATGACCCTCTCTGCGTCCGTTGTTAGTCATAGTTTGTCATTAGAAAACGTTATGTTTCCAAACTTTCCTCAAGAAGAATTATCACGAGTACATGAAGTGATGGAAAGAATTGTGCGAAGTGATAATTATTGTTCTTAGTAAACACTCATGCATTCACAATTAAAAAACTTTCATTCATTTGTACGTCAAAAAACACCTAAATGAATGAAAACAGCTGAAATTATATCCAATGTGAAGATTAATATAAATAAATACCTCTCATAGAGACTTGGGGTAAAAATATTTGAAGTTTTGGTGAAAATCTGGACGGTTAAACTTCACCCTTTTTCAAATTACTCAGAAGCAATTTCAAAAATCCGCGACGTCAAACATGCACGTGCCGTTCCAAAATTGTCCGATCAGGCCGTTAGCCAAAGGTCGTGCAGAGGTTAGCCATTTAACCAATCAGTGCGCTCCGTCTGGTCTTGCGACGATACACATAACCGCGATTCGCAGTTGAGGAAAATTGAAACTCACGAAAGAACACACATTCTGGTAACATGTGGTTATTAGTTTTTCTCATAAAACAACAAATTCATGACGTATGGATCTCAAACTTTCAACACACCATTTGTAAGTACTAAACTACCGTTTGGCATTGATAATGAAGGGAAGTAATGGACTTGCACATCCCTGACACAATCTTTAAAGCCCAAGTATAATATTTCTTGATGATACAAATTTTTCATCAATCTTTCTCAAAGTGTGGTATTTGTCACGACGGACAACACAAAACTACACCAAATCCACGTAAACTTGTTTATAATGACATACATTTTTAAGGAGATATATCTTTGAACATTTCCTTTTGAAAAAAAAAAAATCGGACCACCCCTCTTTTTGTATTCTTAAACAGGGCAATGACCATAATGTGTCACGTCCTATTATTTTAACATTTGAGCTCATTAACCTTTGACATTACGTGATCTTTGACCCCAATTATATAACATTAAGGACCCTGCATCTACCAACCACGTCTGGTGACAAACGTGCAAATGGATGCAAAGTTACCAAATTGCAGGTATAACATTTGACCTAACTTTACCTTTGACCTACATATGTGACAATTGACCCCAATATTGAAGTCCCTGTAAGGTATCTACCATCCAAGTTTGTTTACAAGTAGGCTTATGGTTAGAAATTTACCAACCCCAGTAGAAATTTGCAGGTAATTTTAACATTTGACCTCATTTGACCTTTGAACTACATAAATGACATTTAACCCAAATAGCGCTGAAGTCGCGGTTAGGCATCTATCATCCTAGATTGGTTGTGAACTGGCAAGTGGTCCCAAATTTATTCAAGTTTTAAATTTTGCCTAAAGGTACTGTCACACTGCGCCGTATAACGATTCCGTCTGCCTCCGTCTAAAATGTTTACCTTAGACGGTGTCAGACGGTGGCAAATGGAAAAGAAAAGAATGGAAAAGAACGGAAAAGCACCGTCTGTCAACGTCTAGATACGTTGGTAATCCAGTTGAAAAACGAATTAAAAAGTCCAATAAACGTCCAATAAACGTACGCGTTCGTTTCTCAGACGGAATCGTTAGACGGAGCAGTGTGACAGTAGCTTTAGGAACGGACGCCGCCAAAAATCAGTCTGTCTTCGGCTCCACTTTGGTGGTTCGACAAAAATGGACATGCTTTAGAGCGTGTGATCTCTAGGGAGAGGAGAAAGATCTATCTTAAAAGCACAAAAGGGTGAAATTTTATTTTTCACCCTTCCCAAATAATACACTGTCTTTAATTGGTATTATTTTTATTTCAAAATGACACTCTGGTACAGAGCAGGGCAGTAAATCAATCGTATTAAAGGCACTGTATAACAATGTTTCCATTTAAACAAATGTGAGCTACTATGATTCCCCTGCTAGTAGTGTCTTTGATAAGGTCTAAAAATGAAGCCCTGAAAAATTACAGTTCAAAATGATCATTAAGTGCTTTAAAAGAGTAAAAATCATTGTGAGACCATTCCAGTTTTTTCCCCCATAGACTGCTGTGTTGCAGATTTATCTATCGGCCGAGAATAATTCATGTGCCAACTTTTATCTGTACATATTTTACCAGTGACAGCATAACTGTCTAAACTTTTGTGTTCTATACGGTGTTTATTTGTGTATTGAAACACTGTCAGATATGTCAGATAGCAAAGTTTGACAATTTTTTAAACGGGTCTTCCACGATGTTATATAGTGTCTTTAAGCAAATTTATGCCATTAAGTTAAAGAACCGAAACAGAAATTCATGAAGAAATGTTGACTATGGATGTTCCAACGTCTGACGACATACGAGCTCCATCTTTAATATCATTTCTCAAAATATTTGGGTACATTTTTGGTGAAGTCTTTCCACATTTCAAAGCAAATCTTAAGTGTCTTACTTGCACCTCGTAGATGTTGATTATGGAGTAAACAGTTAGTGTTTAGCCTGTTATAGGTAGTTTATTCTCAAACATTACAACCATTTAAAATGTAAACATTTTTTTTCTGATAAACACCTAGGGTGTGATGAACATAAACATAGACTTTAGAAACTAAATTATTTTTTTGACGTGAAGAACTTTGAAGAACGATTTATCATCATCGACCAGTACAAAAGTACTTTTACTATCATGTGGGGTCCACAATACAAAGCAAAATAATTGCAACACATTTTGTACTTTAGAAGTAGTGAAAACTTCTCTTCCATGTGAATGTCAAGATATCATTATTTTCAATTCATTTATTGGTTTCTGCCACTTTTTCATTAACAAAATTAATGCCAAACAAAAGCAAAAACCAGTTCCGAAGTTATTATTTAACACTGCGCTGAAAATCAAAATAAACACTGAAATTATGATGTTTGATGCTTATTGACACGTCTTGATGAATGTTTCATAATCAATTACCGAGAAATTTTTGAATAAAAAAGAAAGTGTATCCTATCATTCCAACCAGTGGTAAAACCAGTTAGTACAATTTCACTTCTCATCTAACGAATATAATACCGGAGTAATGGCCGAGTGGTTAGAGCGTCCGCCTCGCAATCGAAAGGTCGCGGGTTCGAGCCCCGGCCGGATCATGTACCAACGACTTATTCAACATGGTAGCTTCTGCTTTCTAGCTAGGCGCTCGGCATTCTAGAACAGAGAAGGGTAATAATAACATTTATGTTATGCAGGGTCCGCTGGAAGAACAGTCTATTTGACTGAAATGGCTACCCTGGGTAAATAAAACACATCATTTATTATTTATTATTGTTAACTTGTAATAGTAACGTTTCAAGAAGGTCATTCCTAAGTTTATCAGACAATATTGACACAAGATACGACCCCTATAAAAAATTGGTAGATTCGTGAAACAATACTTAAACCGAGATAATTGAATGACATGACAACTACAAAAATTCATCACTTCTTGATTTTTCCTTCAAATTTTAATACGTGTCTTTATTTTTTTCAGTCACACTACCAAAAGTGAATACAAATGCCTGAATATCATCCTCCCTTTATTGCGTTTAGGTGTAACATATTGTTGCTGTATATGATTAATTTCTTGCTCACAAAGATTGAAAAGCAATCTATGTCATGGTCATTATGTGTTTCCACGCTTAGGTAGTCAAGTTTACCACACAGTGACACGAACAATTTGCTGTATTACTTCCTCCTTCTCCTGTGCATTATGTTACCGTACGGTTGGCAAATCCGTCATGATAATAGTAGCATTAAAGGGAGAAGGAGCTAGCAACTAACAGGCGTAAGTTAAGAAAAAAAATGAGTTCTTGCCAACCAATCAGATCGCACGTGCACCGGTCTGGAGCTGACCATGCGTGACCGATGCATGCCACCCGAGGTGTGGTATGCACTGTTTGAATCGATAAGCTCCTCCCCCTATAGCTGTTTCTGCAAGTTTTATCCCGGAATAAAACTTGCAAAGAAGTAAAATTAACACAAATTAACTAATTTATAGGGCCTTGCTGAGGGCGAGTATCACACAATACCCCTTATCTAGGCTGTCTTTATCACCATGTATCCTAATTCTCACAATACTTACCATGTCATTTGTTTAATTAACTTATGCCTCTTAGTTGCTGGCCCCTTCTCCCTTTAATGCGTTGAAAAATGTAATGTCATATAAAAACAAACATAATACCCATATTCTTGTCTTGACAAAGAGAGAGTCACGTGATAAACCGATAATGCAAGATCAGTCATAAGTAATAGACCGATTTGGTTGCGGAAGCCGAACTCTCCCCCCCCCCCCCTTTTGCCCATAGCTGTGACATCCTAATTGAAATTGATTTATGCACTTCTATAGTCATGGGGTATGCATGCTAGTTCTTTTGTTCGCATTTGATTCATGCGTGTGCATTTGGAATCCACCGGCGGATGTAAATGTTAACACCATGTTAAAACTTGATAGTATGTGTGTGTGTGTGTGTGTGTGTGTGTGTGTGTGTAGTGTGTGTGTGTGTTGTAGGTCGTGTGTGTGTGTGTGTAAGTGTGTGTGTGTGTGTTGTGTGTGTATGTGTGTGTGTGTGTGTGCGTGTGTGTGTGTGCGTGGCGGTGTGTGTGGTGTGTGTGTATGTGTGTGTGTAGTGTGTGTGGTGTTTGTGTGTGTATGTGTGTGTGTGTCGTGTGTGTGCGTGTGTGTGTGTGTGTGTGTGTGTGTGTGTGTGTGTGTGTGTGTGTGTGTGTGTGTGTGTGTGTGTGTGTGTGTGTGTGTGTGTGTGTGTGTGTGTGTGTGTGTGTGTGTGTGTGTGTGTGTGTTTGTGTGGGTGTATGTGTTATGTGTGATGGTCGTTTTTCCAAAGACATAAATTTCCTGCACCTATGCATCTGAAGGATCGTTAATCTAATCTAGAAATGAGGTACATTTCGAACAGCGAACCACCGAAAAAAAACCTTTGGAAATCACGACCTTCATGGAATTAAAAAAAAAAAATCGTTTTTTTTTATGTTTCTGCGTGCTGTTTGAATTTGTTTGTGTGTCTGGGTACATTATTTTCTGCATTTATTCATACATTTTTGAATTACAATTGTAAAGACACATGGAATTATTTGACAAGAATAACACAAGTAAATATCACAACTGAACATATCATTGGTTTACAAACTATAATTATTACTTATAAGAAAGTCTACCATTTCATATTCGTAATAGTATATGGGTTAAGTAGTGTAGCGTTACAGTTACGAAGTAACAAAAGAGTTCAATATTATTCATTGTAATGCGTAATCAATTTGTTTTTAAACTAAACTTAATTTTGGGACAGTAGATTAAATGCAAAAGGACCAACTGTCATAAGCAGAGCTTAATTCGATAGCAGCCACAGGGTGATGGGGTACATGGACAGAATATGACTTAAGTAGATTGGATATCACTTTTGTATTATGGGAATTTAAAAAGGGTACTTGTAAAGTAATGTCTTTACCACAGAGTTATAATGCACACTAAGAAAAAATAAATTCAAATTTACACATTTAAAGGTGAAGACCAATGTCACTCTGGAAGCACCTTTACGGGTGCAACTTTGCACCTTTCAGACTTTAAAGGAGCAAAGTTGCACCTTAAAAGGTGCACCCAGTGTGAAAGGTGCAAAGTTGCACCCGTAAAGGTGCTCCCAGTGTGACATTGCTAAAGGTGCAAAGTTGAACCTATTTTCTTAGTGCGTGGAGTTAATAAAAATATCCGAAAATTACATTAAATGCAGCATGTTTAAGAAAAATCATTCATTTAATGACCCTTTGCATTTTAAACCTTGATATATGATATGTTGGTAAAATCATGGGCAACTTGCCACGAAGCTACAAACATGTATTCGGCAAATCAAAGATACATGCAAAATCAGAAATAGCAATATAAACAGTGAGCACGGAGGTGGCGGAATGTCACCGTCTCATCAGTATGACGGGAATTAACATAAACGTTGGGTCTGACGACATCACACCAAATAAAACAATAGAGAATTTTCTTGCTTTGAGAGTAAAGTTCCACCGTTACGGGAGGCAAAACTATTCAATACCGCAATAGAGTTGCGATAGTCTTTTAAATTCAAAAAACATATTTTACAGGGGTTTACATTACATTTTGTTCAGAATGAAAACAGACATTGGAACTATCTGTTTCTTTTTCCTTTTTATCCATCCGTCTACAGTGTCTTTGTATTTGATAGCCCCGTTTACCTGTGCTTTGAGCGTGATAAAAATGACTAATCTTCACAGCACAGTGCATACAATGCCTCGTGGCAGACTTTGAAATCACATTTATATATATAACTCCAAACATGCCAAAGTCACCGCCGCAATACACTATAGAGCGTCATACTTCATTGAGCCTTTTCAACATTTTTCTCGACAATGTTCTCGTTTTTTGTCTATCCAGTGAATTCACTCATAATAGTTATATGACATTTTCTTACACTGAGGTCACGTAGTCTTTCCCCTATACCGTTGCACAGTGGAAATATCATAAACGTGTATAGTGTATGTGTGGTATACGGTACAACGAAGTTGTCAAAATAATACACTACAATATATTTATGGCTTGTGAAGTCAATTTCTTCTTGTGTGATCTTGGCTCTTAATGTCCTCGTTTCAAAACTTTGACTTACATGTATACATCAAGGGCGTAGGCTGGGGGCGCACTGGGTGCACGTGCACCCCCCCCCCCCCCGCACGAGCCAAAGGAGTTCCGCCCCTGGCAAGCAAAATAAATTTTCACCACCTTTTCTGCTTTCAACGCCTGATTTTCTCAACTTTAGGTCTCACTTAGTTCCACCTCCTAAGATGTGACCTCCCCACACCAAGTTAGTTCCACCTCGCAAGATGTGCACCTCCCATGCCCAAACAGCCTACGCCCTGATACATATACTGCACTTTGGATTTCTCGTTGTAATATATATATATATATATGGTCTT
>JZLH01S0524640.1:47195-60122 GCA_001188425.1 Eucidaris tribuloides
GGTACGGATGATACGGATCAATACCACCCATGCGTGTGTGTGTTGGTTATGGAGAAAGCTTCACCGTGCGACGCAAACAGCTACAATTCCCCTTTCCCCTTAAAAATTGACATATTAATTAGTCAGATTGATATTCACCTTCCATATGGAAATAACAAAAAGTAACTAGTCTTTTTTTTTGGGGGGGGGGGCATCGGCATAACATTCAGCCAACAGCCAACAGCCAACACCGCGCGTGACGTCAGTCGCGTGTGTTGTGCCAATCGATAGTGTAATCGGTATCGTCTGCTAAACTGAGCTCGGTTTAGCGGATGATTTTCTTTCCTCAACACCAACACCGAACTTGAAACCACCCACTATAAGCGTAATCAAGGCCATCTAATATTACAGATATCAATTGGTATAAGGGGTGTAATGTAATTATCTTTGGACCGTCAGTGAGTAATATTTTCCCTCGTGATAATATTTTTCCTTGGGAAAATATAACTCCCTGACGGTCCTAAGAATGTTATATTACACCCTGTACCAGTCAATATCTGCATAATACGGTGGCCGATTCATTATAAGCTGGATCTCAGTATGTATACCATCCTGCACGTAGCTGATGTTTTCAAATTCAACCTTGAAGAGTGTGAGCCAGGAGTCGACGCCTTCTGAATGAAACACCTTCAACTTACATGAATTATTGTATTGTATTGTATTTATTTTCTGTATATAAAAAAAAAAATTGCTAACGGCTGGATAATCCGTATTCAACAGTGCGTCATTAACACAACTGTTCTTCCACGAGGTCCAGGTAATAATATATACGATTCTAGTAGTTTAAAATATACAATATTATACAAGTACAAAACAAATAGAACCATACGATAATGGTACACAACAATCAAAACAGACGATAATAGTTAACTATATTTACAAGTATACATCTAATAACCTAACAAGACATCGACTCTAAAGGCACAACGTGATAACCCCCTTCCCCAAAAGGTACCCTTAGTTACACATTCTTGGTAAACTAAATAAATAATCATTATCATCATTACTATTATCATACTGATTCTACAGGAATTATTATCATCACCATAGAAATCACCATTTCCGATTCGAAGATTCTGTGTCACTTTCGGACGGGGGGGGGGGGCTGTCATTACAAGTGTACACCATGCGCGTGCATGGAGTTTCAAAATGGACCCTTAACAAGTAATTATCTGTTGATCTCTGTCGAAACACCAAAACAAGTATTCAAGTACCCTAAACAAAATTTCAAACAGATACCCTTTTAAAGTAAACCTTTTGTTAAACGCATACCCTTTTCTCCTGATTTTGGCGATTTTGATACCCTTTTCACTCTATCGCGTACACCGCCCGACCGTGATAAACAACCCTTTCCTACGCGTATTTTTTTTTCTTCACAAGCGCATGGTGTACACCTTGTAATGACAGTCGCCCCCCCCCCCGCCTATCCGAGTCATTTTCCGAATCAATATGAGTATTGAATGTGGTGCTGACTGCTGACACGGTTGTGGGAGCAACAATAAAATGACCAGGAACCGAGTCAGAATCACTCGGAAAAGGGTTAAAAAGACAGGAATTGGAGAAGAAATACTGAATCGGACCCGAAAATGAGTCACAATATTGACTCGGCCAATGTAAGAGTGAATACGATTACGAAGACGTCATACATAGAAACACGGGCTGATGCTCGGGATGGATATGGGCTAGAAGTGTCTGGAACTGGAGATGGGGTTGGTCTTGCTTCGTTATGGGTGCAAATTTCAGCTATACTCCCATTCAAGTTAATTGCAATAACGGCATTTCTCGTTTCGGGACATTCCGTTTTGTTCAGATCTCTCACGTCAATGGTCACATTCACCATGATTGTTCCAGCCACATCCGTCACTCCACATCTGTATGTTCCCGAGTGATTAGTACGAACGGCAGGAATGAACAAATTTATGGTCTTTCTGTAAATTATTCGCGAATGGCCTGTACAGAGTGAAGTGGTTTTGTCAGAACAAAATGGTTGTAGACGGTTGCCATCGCCATCATACCATTCAGTCGATGTGTTCTCGTTAGCGCTGAATGGACAAGATATCTCCAACATCTCACCAACACACAAGTGGATAGTTTCGTTAAATGTGAAGTGGGCACATGGGGCGTGAGGGCAGATCAGTGCTTTGTCGGTGATGTGCCTGTTTATCATGTTTGATGGAGATGCACATGTAACATTTGAAACATCCCGCGACGCATCCCACATCGCGATTTCATCCTGTAGCCACTGAAGTTCACACGTACATTCCCACGGGTTTCCCGTCAAATTTATGACGGCTCTCGCCATGACGTTAGACAAAATTTCGGGACTTAAGACGTGAATTTTATTTTGATTTAAGATCAACCTATCAAGCGAATTCGTGGTGGCAAAAGTACCTAACTCTATAGAGTTTATGCGATTACCCGCCAAATTGATCACCATCAACTTCGGAAACAAACTAAAGTCATCTTGAAACAGTTTCGTAATTTGATTCCATCTAATGCTGATATCCATCAGATCAGATGAGTTAGCAAAACTTTCTTTCGGTATAGTTGTTAGCCTGTTATAGTCAATATTTAATGCATATAAAGCACTAGCGAATATATAAGGTAACGAATCAAGAAAATTAACCTGCCATATCCAGATACATCAAAGAGGGCATTTCTAAATATTGGTACATTTGCGTTTTCTGCTCATTCCCTTGGAAAATGTTGTTAAACTTCACACTCAAAATGTTGGAATTATTCAAGAGGACCTTCGAAATATTAGCAATGGGGTTATCTCCAATGTAAAGGGCTCGCATGCGATGTGAGGAACCTGAAAATATATTCATTCCTAAAGTCACAAGTCTGTTGTTTGCCAAAAACAGTTGTAACGTAGCTTCTGACGACAGTGTACCGTCAGGCAGTCGAACTATAATGTTATTTGATAGGTTTAACATCTGTAAAAATGGCATGTTGACAAATGTACCTCTCTCGATAAAATTAATTTTGTTATCCGACAGATCAATGCAACGTAATTCTGTTAGTTTGCTAAAATTGTTTACGTGTTATGTTGGTGAGTCTGTTCTTTTTCAAGTACACGTATTTGAGTGTGCTCAGATAGGAATAAATTCCAACGATTCTACATTATTACCAGAGAGAATGATTAATTCCGTGTTTAGATTTGAAAATACTTTAGAATTGATCAAAGTTATGTTGTTATTTTCTAGTCTAATAATAAAAGCGTTCTGTGGAATCGTCGATTCTAGCTGACATAATTTATTTCCTGATAGTTCTATAAAACACGGTTGTTCAAAGTCGGTAAGATCCTCTTCTGATATATGATGAATATTGTTATCAGATAGGTAAATATGCCGTGCATGTTGGGCACTACGTACGTCAGAGATTGAAGTAATGCTATTCCCTTCCAGGTGTAAGATGTGGAGCTTCGGCGTATCTATAAAAGCTCCATTTTTCAATGCTGCTTATAGCGTTATCCCTTAAGAATATTGTTATAATATTCTGGTGAGATAACTTAGAAATACGTGTCATTTTGTTCCCACTCATTTCAAGCTCCAAGAGATTTGGGAATACGCCGAGCTGTTCTTGAGATAGGACATCGATTTTATTGTATGATAAGTCGAAAAACCGAAGGGCGGGGAGAGTAGATTGGGAAATGTAGTTATTAGGTTTTTTCTCAATATAAGGCTACGCAGTTTTGGCAGGTCAGAAACCGAGTTTCTATCAATAAAAGTGATTGAGTTAGAATAAAGTGAAAGGTATTCGAGATCACGCAGTTGACTAATGGAAACATCTTGAATCTGACACGAAGACAAATATACAGATTTGGCAAGAGATTGCGATATGTTGACAGCATGAAACTGATTTGCATCAAAATTTATAAAAGAAACGTGTTTCATTTGGGTAGACAAATCTATATGATACTCGTTGATTCTGTTATAATTTAAAATCAGTGATTCTATTAATGGCATGTGAGGCATGTTATTAATCGACGTGATTTGATTATTCCTCAGGACTAATTCTCTCACTGATCTCAAACCTTGAAAATCATCGGCTGGTAACTGTTGCACGCGGTTAAATCCTACATTCAATACTCTCAATGACTGGTAAAATCTAAAACCTTCGAGACTTGAAATCATGTTGTTGGAAAGAAATAACTCTGTGAGAACAGACGTGGACTGGAAAGTAGCCTCTGGTATGGACGAGATTTTATTATTTGACAGATTCAAAACACGTAAGTTAGTCATGTTACAGAGGCTCTCTATCTTCGCGATTCTGTTATTGTTCATCCTCAAAATGACAACGTCGGAAGGGGACTGAAACATTCCAGAATTCAGTCGCTCAATAACATTTTGCTCCAGTATTATCCCATGAATTCCATTTGTATGTACACGTCGAAGTTGACATTTAAAGAGGGATAATTGGAAGAGTAATGGCACATGATGCACTGCTTGTGTGTCTGCGCCGTGTAACGGGTTACCATCCAATAGAAGAGACGTAAGCCTTGGAATATTATTAATTCCAGATAGGTCTTTAAGGTCGTTGTACTCGAGATGCAGAGCTATAAGTTTGGTCAGTGAGCTAAATGTGCCATTCTGAATGCTGTGGATACGGTTTCTCGTCAATGTTAGCTGTTCTAGAAGTTTTAGGTTCTGAAAGAGAGAAATGAAGAGTTGAGAAGAGACCATTCAGACGAAATGTTAATTCCATTCAAATGCACATTAAAACCGAATTAAAATATCTGAAATTGTGATATTATTCTAAGGATGTGCAAAGTCTATCAAAAGATTTTAAAAATGTTAATAATACATCTAGTAATTGTCTAGATCACTCTTTTGATGAAAACCCCCCATAATGTCGTCCACAGTGTGTTTACATTGTGAAGACATTGTGAACACAGTGTGGCATTACGTGGATTTGGTGCATTTTTACAGATAGTTTGACGCGGTTACCCCTTTGTGGCCTTAGAGATCAAACTTTGGTGACCATGTTTTTTTAACCGCTGTGTGTATTTGGTGCATTTTCACATAGTAACACTGTGATCACTGTGTGAATACTCAGTGATCACTGTGTGAACACCCTGTGATCACTGTGTGAACACCCTTTGATCACTTTGTGAACAGTCTGTGATCACTGTGAACACTCTGTGATCACTGTGTGAACACCCTTTGATCACTTTGTGAACAGTCTGTGATCACTGTGAACACTCTGTGATCACTGTGAACACTTTTTAATCACTGTGTGAACACCCGGTAATCATCGTGTAATATCTATCTATCTATATCTATCCATCTAGTCGATTTCTCGCTACTGCTGAAGGGAGGCCTCCTTATCTATTTTCCATTTCAATCTATCCCGTGCCATTTGTTTCCATGTCACGCTGCCATATTCTCTGATATCAGCCATTAACCTTCAACTTTTCCTGCCTCTCCTTCTGGTGTTAGTTCTGCGGTCCAGTCAGTTAGTTTGTGTGTCCATGGATCGTCTTTCCTTCTGGCCAGATGACCAGCCCACCTCCACTTCTCGATTTAATTTTCTGTATGTCATGCACTCTTTGTAACCCCAATCATAAATCTTTCCATACCATTCCGGTTACTCTGATATCATTCATATTATAATACGTATTTGTGTCATAATATATTATATTTGTTGTTATAATTTGAAAAACTGCAAAGAAATTAATTCATTCTACATAGCCGTAAGCTTCAACAAGTTTGGCGGACTAGTTTTCTTCACCTCTTGATGACTAAGTCCCTCAAGCCACGTTATTTGTTCGAACAATGCATCAAGATAAGTGAGGCGATAATGCAGGGCCATATTTCGTTTCATTTCGTCTCATTTATTTCTGCAACTTTGTCAAACATTACAAATAAAAATACAATATAAATTTTACATAAAATTAAAGGTATTGGCTAACATTTACCACAGTTAAGAAAATCTGAGTCGCATGATTCCCCATGCTACCAGTGTCTTTGATGAGGTCTAAAAATGAAGCCCTGAAAAAATTGTATTTCAAAATGATTATTTAGTGCTTTAAAAAAGTAAAAATCGTAAGTTGACCAGATTCACTTGCCCATTTCCTCCCGTAGACTTACTGTGTGTACACCTAGGTTAATAAAACTCGCCCCGAGTTTTATTGTTTATTCATGTATAACTTGCCATTGGCAGTGTAACTTTCCAAACTTTTGTATTCTAGGGTGTTTATTTGTCCATTTGAACACTACTATGCAGGTCAGATATCAAAGTTTGACAATTTTTAAATTGAAGCTCCACAATGTTAGCCTATCACTTTAATAAAGACTAATCAAGCTCACTTGTTCATTGTGGAGTTAATCCCCTCTATCAACATGGCTTCATTCCTATAGTAGGCCGGAGGCGTGTTTCAATGTCAAATACCTTTGTATCAGTCACAAGCGTACGCATGATTTTGCAAAGGGGGTGTTCGTCCGCGGCCAAATTATAGGTCCAAATTGTTTCCAGTCAGCCCAGCCGTCTGGAAAATTTTGCCGGCCATTTTTTTTTTACTAGTCAAACTGAAAACCACACATCATCTGAAAGCGGGGGGGGGGGGGGCAGACAACGAAAGGTAATTTTTGCCTGACCATTTTTTTACTAGCCAAACTGCAAGCCAAATTTCTAGCCAAACTGCAACCGACAAGTGTGGGGGGGGTAGGTTGGAACCCCCCCTTTTAGTAATTGTAGTAATTATTGTGGGGTGTTTGAGCACCCAACACTCCCCAGTATATCTAATGACATCAGTAATATTCAATTACAGACTACCCAGGCTCTTTTGTATCTTTTTGAGTTCGTCCATTGAAGGAGAAATGTATAGAAGAACCATAAATATGACGATATGCATAATTGAAAAATCCCCCATTTTAAGCAGCTTTTTCATGTGAAATATTGTGCTACACTCCAACCCACACTTCTTGGCGTCTCAAATCTATTGCAGCTTGTCATTTATTGTATCATATCCCAGTGTAATCAGATACATGTAAACATCAAATACTTGTACGATTCATTCAACATTATTTATTAGTATAACATTTCACTTTACAAAACAAGGTCCTTCGTTTTACCCGACAGTATCCTTCTTGTAATCACGGGTGACAAGTCATCAACCCCCTACCCCTAAAATTATTTAATTTTGCTACACGGAATCCTTTGAGAAACAAAGGGTGACAAGTTGACAAGCGAGAAAAAATAGGTAAAATTAGATAAAATAAAATAAACGAAAATAACTACAAAGGTTTTCCGTTATTTTACCCGACAATATGAAAATGAACCGACTATTTCCCGACCAATGGGGTGTTTAACCCCACCCCACCCCTACCCCACCTGCTAGCGACGCCCCCTGCATAAAACCCAAAGCCAAAATTAACTGGAGAGCTTACTAAGGTTTCCGCCTTGCGGATTTTCCGCAGAATTTGCCAAATTTGAGGTATAATGCGGAAAACGGCATTTTGAACAAAAATTCAAATTTGAAATTAATAGATATTTATTGAATAAAACTAAACTAACTTACCAAAAAGATGCCTAATAAAGCAGTCATGCTTTACCCGTAAATATGTCCCCAAACCCGAATCAAAATCCCATGGGCCTACCGGCCTAGTAAGCTTGACGTTGTGGTTTCGAGTCGGAAAAACGGAAATTGACATTTTAAAACAGAGAAAAAGGGAAAAAACTTTTATCTTTGGATTACTTACCACCAATGTATGTCGAGTGAGCACCGTCAGACGATTGTCAGTCAGATCCAATTCTTGTGTGTCTTGTCGCAGCCCAGGTGGAATCTGATAAAAAGATTTTCGAATGCATCTAACTGTATTGGACGAGTAGTAACGATCTACATAGCACGAGCATTTTTCTGGGCAAGTCATACGACACGGATATGGGATAAGAAGTAAACAGCAAAACAACAGTGTCATTTTTCCTGCCATTTTAAGGGTAAATGTGACCACTCATCCCTGCTCATGTCGACAAGTTCTCCCGCAAAGTCTGCTTAAGTGAAACTGTGATGTGTTTATATTATACAACATTATGCGTGTCGTGTGCTTCAAATCTAGACCGCCCTGTGTGTCGTGTGCACAAAATGTTGACGGTCGGGTATCGTACGCGTGTGTGACCGTGCAGAATTGACAGTGTAACTGCATGGTACTGTCTTATACAGCTACGAAAAAAGTATATTAGAGCTATTAAAAACGTTTGGCAGTTTGGGCGTTTTATCTAACAGTTGTGTTAGAAAAGTGAAATCATCTGTATAGATGCATTCATGTGGGCCTTTATACGCAACAAAATATAAATACAGTGCTTTCAAATCTAAATTTATTCAAAATTTCATCAATTCACACGAACTATATGCCATAATAATCTTATACGCATTCGTGTCCATCTTTTTTAAATTAATTTAAATCATAATTTACTGATTCGTGTGTGTATGTGTGTTTCATGTTATTGCGTTATTTTTTTGGTTTCCTTTTTAATTATCTTTATCGTTGTAATAATTATTGTGTATATTTCATATTTTGTATGCTGTATAATTTGGGGATCACGGTGCAATCAAGCAACTCGCTTTCTCTGTGAATTCCCCATCACATTTTGTTTGTTGTAATAGTTGTTAGTTTTATGAGATGAATAATTGAAACACTATATTCATCATGATCAGCGTCTTTTTCGCAAGCAGATTGTTTTCTATTGGAGAAGGCTAATTGATATGCGTTACTTCTTGATAATTGCTAGAATTCATAATACAGTGTGCATATTTAGAGCTAAAATGTTGTCCCTATTTTGAATTATAGAGATTTATAGATATAATATCCGTAAAGAACAGCCTTTTCTTTCCAATGATACCTCACTTGCACCACTGGTGTTATGCATGACCGAGTACATTACTCTGGAAGAGAACAATGTCAAGTCTCACCTTTTCCAAGTTTGGCATAACTTGATATATCATAGACACATTCATTGGTGTCTTTATTCTTTCATCCATTACCCAAAACTTGGACAAAGTGTGACTTGACATTGTTCTCTTCAAAAGCAATGCACTAGGTCCTGCAGGACACCAGTGATGCAATTGAGGTAACATTGGAAAGGAGAAAAGTTGCTTGATATTATACTTATAAAACCTTTATAATAGAAATAGTTGGGTTACGTTTTTTTTATATACACTGTACATACAGTGGCGACCGAAAGTATCATCACGTTCCGAACGCTTGCAAACGCGATCCCAGAAACGAATTTCGTTTCAATAAACGCAAGGCACGCATTTTCTATGATGGATTTGCGTTTAAACATCGTTTCAAGGAACGCGTTTCTGAGAACGCGTTTGGAACGTGACGATACATTTGGTCGCCACTGTAGTGGGCTATCGTACAGTGTATCTTCGATTACAACAAAGAGTACGACATTTGGATGAAACGCAATTTGAAGCAATTAGAGACGCCATATACAATAAGCCCTAGTGGTATAGGTTTCGTACTTGACTTATTTTTCCTCGTAGCCTCTCAGCGGTCCATGCCGCCTTCCTGTTGCTATGGTAATAACTGACGTGTGAAGGAGCCGTTTTCCTGATGAAGCCGGACTCATTTTGTATTTGTATTTATTCATTTCCTCATAAATTACATGTATAACAAAATAACATAAACGCATATAAAAGTAACTTAACCCTAAAAGGGCTGGGCGCGGAATCCCACCCCCCCCCGACGTTTCGCGCAATATGTCTGCAACGCGCAGAGCAGTTTCATGACTATTTTCCTCTCGAATCTCGCGCATCTTTTGAGACCAAATTTGCGACGTCCGGGTATGCTGTTCCGAAGTTACGTTACATTTTGTACTTGCATGTCCTCAAGCACCCCAAAATCACTGAAAAACGTGATTTTGTGTACAATTTCAATACAAATTGTGTTTTCAGACAAAATTCATAAATGTATGATTATTTTTACTTTTACTGGTTGAAATTAATTAATTTTGTGTTGTTTATGATCGCAAAAGTGTCCCCGACAAATTTCATCGAAAACACAATGGAAAACAAAAGGTCAAAAAACAAAGAAATGCATAAGAAATTCACGAAGCAATGAAATACATAGGAAATCAATTTTGATTCCGGATTTTTTTTCAAGTTCATTTGCTAAGAACACTAAAAGGAGTGTCTAGACCCCAAAATTGGCATTTTTGGAGCTATAATTAGTGATTTACCGCTTAATTATTATTTGATGTATAAATTAGCATAATTGTTTAATATGAAATAAATTCCGGGTAATTAACTATACAGTCTTGTAGATTACGTGATGGGCGACGTCTGTGCCGATTTTCGGCACGATCGCGTGGTCGACGGCCGAGATCTCGGGGGAGGGGGCGGAATCAGCCCCCCCCCCATATAGCATAGCCAAAAAAGCCCATTTTGTTCGATTGGACCTTTTTTTTTGGGGGGGGGGGACACTGTATGGGGATTTCACTGAAGGCGTGGTACACAACAAACAAAAAAGAAGATGCTAACCTTGCCTGTAGCAGTTTGTACATGGTCTAAGTTTTATAGGACACGCACTAAGAAATAAAGTTTCGCACAAGGTGCAACTTTGCGGAAATAGATGCAGAGCCATTTCCACCGCGGTATTCGAGCAAATTTGCACCATTCACGATTAATGTGCTTGCCCAATGTATTTATTTATTTATTTATTTATTTATTTATTTCCGTTTTATTTCAGCAGGGTAGCCCTTTCAGTTACAAAACTGCTCTCCCAAGGGGCCCTGCACAATAAAAAACAAATACATATAAATAACAATTTACACACAAAAAACTTAAAACTATATACACAACTACAAATATTTACACAAGTAAAATCAAATTAAATTAAATTAAATTAAATTAAATTAAAATTAAAAACTAAACTCACACACAAGTAGAGTATTTATATTACATTTAAATTAAATCTAAACTTACACAAGTATAATATTTACATTAAATCAAAATTAAAACTGCTTTTTAAAATTCGGAGTTAAGAGTTAAAATTCTAGATTGTTTCTTAAATATGGGAAAAGATGTTACATTTTGCGTATTCTGGGGTAAACTGTTCCATAGGTTTGAACCATAAAAATGCAAAGATTTCCTGTAATATTCTGTTCGAGGTGTTTTAATTTTTAATGGGCAAGAACGTGCATATCGAGTTTGAAAGTTAACATCACGATAAACAATAATTTCCTTTAAATACGTTGGAACTAAATTAATTAATTAATTTAAACATGATGAGGTAGGTCTGATACTGTTGTCTTTGTACAATGGTTTGCCAGTTTAATTGGGTGCGAAGAACATTGGTGGGTATTGAAAAATCAGCATTCAAAATCAAACGAGCATACTTAGTTTGAGTTTTTTGTATTTCTGATATTGACTTACTAGTTGCCGCCAAAATAAGATACCGTAATATATGTGGCAAGATTAATGCATTATATAGCATGAATTAATATATTTTGGGGAATATTTTTTTATATGATATGATACAAGAATTATTATTGAAATTTCGTTAGTACTTTTTCAATATGTTTTGTTCATGAAAACACAATCATCAAGAACAAACCTAATATTTATAATTACATGTACTGCTAATAATATTCATTTTTTTTATTTTATTATCAAATTGGCATTTTTAACTTTCGCGTTTTGACCGCATACAACATTTTGCAGCTCTTATAAATTCAATTCTAGTTTATTGATTCTACCAGTTACAATAAACTGTAAAATCTTTTGGAGTATTTGACTATCTAGTATTAAATATTGTCGGGAATCTTACAAAACAGCAGCATCATCTGCTATAACGACAATTTTGTATTTTTTATAAATTAGGTACACGCAACATTCATTTATAAATAATACCGAAAAAGAAAGCAAGGTCAAATATTAGATCATTAAGAGGAAATCACAAGTATAGATATCGTGTAAGATCTGAGCAGTATGACTTGAAAGGAAACGCACTGCTGTCGATAGAAAGTAATTTATAACCGTTCATTTGCTGTTCTTAAAAACATATCTAAAATTTATAGGCAACAAAATAGATGGTGTATCAGAGTACGAGCCGTTTGAAATCCAAAAATAACATCGTCTTTACAGACGACGTCATATTTTAAAACATGTTTCATTCAATCTAACACAACAGTCGTCGTTGAGTGGCGTGGGCGAAAACATGATTGGCAAATGACTTAATAATTGATTGAAGTAAAATAATTGTACACTTGGTTCGTGTTTGCCTTTTCAAAATTTCATCAAACTACATATGACTGAAATGTCTAATATTGTTATAACGTCCTTTTTTCCATGTTGAAAAGCTGGAGTAACCTTTGCTTTTTTCCAAGTCAATAGGTATATTTTTCAGCAAGAGTTAAGTTGGATAAATTGAAAAGGTAGTTAAGTGGTTTTAAATAAAAGGCGTAGCAATTTTAAAAGATACGGATCAGGTTGTCAACCACACAGATTACGGACTGTCAAGTTTTAAACTGATCTTGAACAAATTCACGGCGTAAGCATTGAGTAAACAAAAAGACTTATTTTGTAACGGTTGAATGCGATGAACTATTCAAAGGGTTTCAACACTTATAAGAGTAGAACGATTAATATTCATTTGAAATTTCAGTAGCGCGTCACACGAACAAACGATTAGTAAGTCCAACACAACTGATCTTCTTGGTAGTCAACCTTTTTAACGATTTCATGTGTTATACACATCACCACATGTTCAGTAAATTTTGCAGTAAAGTATCTTTTTTAAGTATTTATTCATTATAACTTTATTAGGTATTTTCTGAGAATTCAATCCAATAAGAATCTCATTTGTTTCATCAAATTTCTAATTTAAGTAAATGCGTGGGTGCTAATACATATACTCTTATTTTATCCACGGTGCATGC
>JZLH01S0524640.1:60147-79585 GCA_001188425.1 Eucidaris tribuloides
ATCGTAAAATGTTTCTTAAAATAACTCCAAGCTGATTCAACATCAGTAATTTCGTAAATATTTTCCCAAGACATATTTTCACCTTCTCTCAAAAAATCGTTAACACTGAATTTTCGAAAAGAAAACATTTACTAACAAACGGCTTTTTACGAACAGTTGAGTCTTTCAGATTCACGTAAACAAGGGAATGATTACTTATACCAAGTGAAATCACGCCTTTTCGGGCAAACTGTTTCGTTTTAGGTAACAAAATTAAATCAATACATGTTCTACTATTGGGTGTAATTCTAGTTGGTTCTTGGATTATTTGTTCAAATTGAAAAAAATTACATAAATCATGAATCTTCTTACTCAGACTATTTTTTACAGACATATCACAATTAAAATCTCCTAAGATCACAATGTTGTTTGAAATTAAATTAACCACATCAATATTTCTCTCCAAAGTTACAAAAAAATTAGCTGAAGAGTTAGGGGGTCGATAAAGAATACAAACATACAGCGAACTTGAACCCCTAATTTTAAATTCAAGCCAAAGAATTTCTAGGTCGTCACTTTCAAAATCTACTCTACGTACATATGATAATGAGGATTTTACATAACAACAAACTCCGCCACCTTGAGCACTTCTGTCTCTCCTCTCTAATTCATATCCATCCATAGACAAATCTGCACAAACTTCTTCATCTAACCATGTTTCAGAAATGGAAAATATATCAAAAGGATTAAGTGTCAAATATTGCTGTATATGATCTAATTTACCCCTTAAACTTCGCACATTGAGGTGAGAAATATTAAAACCATTGTTCTGAAAAAGTACACGTTCATTCGTAATATGACCGTCCGGTGGAGAAAAAATATCTTGGTTTCTAGATTCACACTGTTCCCCATAATTTGTATCGAAAAAGGGCATCTCCTTCAAAGTACAAGGAGAGCAAATCCAATCTACATCACTTTTAAAATCCTTTAACGTAACTCCACATTTAACAATACAAAGAATACCATTTTGATTATATCTTACTGGTTTTTTACACATAATGCACGGATATTTCTGGTTAAAAGATAAGTCAGTGTTCAAAAGTTCTTCCGCCATATGATAAAGCAAAGCAAGGCATATTTAACCAGATGAAATCAGTCACTTACTCATTGTTATCACTCCTTTCAGTTCGGTCAAGTTTTTCGATGTCGGCGGAGGACGCGATTTGTACTTTCTTGTTGTCATGTGTAAGGGCTGTTATGCGACCGTCCAAAGTCCACACTTTCTTTACTTTCTTGTGCTTGCGGAGATCAGCGACAAGGCGTTGGCGCTTCCATGTCAGATTCTCGTGGACATAGATGTTTGTTCCTTTAAAGTCCGCGCGTTTCTTGTAGATGGCCATCCTCTTATTGTAGCTCGTGAATTTCATGATGATCGGCCGCGTTTTCGCTCCATCCCAATCTCTCGGGGTGACTCGATGACTGCGATCGATGTGTAGGGGGGTTATGTCGATGTGGAGCTTCTGTCGTACTTTGTCTACAATCAGCTGATCGGTGTTTTCATCCTTAAGCTCTGTGATTCCATGGAATCGCAAGCAGTTTCTGCGACTGTATTGTTCCTGTTCATCGTCGTTTCGTTCCAGTTGATCAACCTTTCTCTGAAGTTTGTTGACGGTTTCCTTTAGTGCGATAATCTCTTGCTTTTGTTGGTGAAGATCAAGTTCAATAGCCTTGTAGACATCCTGTGTCACTTGCTCTCTATGACAGCATTTTTGGGCGGGTGCAAGTTTGCACCTTTAAAATTTCATGCATACATTTTAAACAATGGTTGTTCTTGACAACCTGGAAGCTCGTCCGAAGCTTGTCCACACAGCAACGAGTAATGTATGCAAACTGAATTCCAGCTGTTGAAGTTTATTTAAAGATAACAGGTAAATGGAATAGCTCGAACCGTTCATGGGAATCATATAAATAATGAAACATCCATGAAATTACAAAAAAACGGCCTATAGGTGCAAGTTTACACCTTAAAGGTTAGAAATAATGCATCTTAACACAACTCAATCGGATGCAAGTAAGCAACGGCTTGATGGCATAAAGAGCGTCCGCCTCACGTCTGAAACATCGCGGGTTCGAATCCCAGTCGGGTCATACCTAACGACTTTTGTTTCTTATGGTGCCCTCATGCACATTTTATGTGCAAATCTGAAAGGCGCAACTTCGCACTTTTGTGAAAGGTGCAAAGTTGCACCTTTAAAGGTGCTCCTAGTGTGACATTGGTCTGCACCGCTAAAGGTGCAAAGTTGAACTTATTTTTCTTAGTGTACATGAGGTCAGGTTTCTCGGCTGCAATTATGTTTTTGGTCTTTATTTTAGACACCGTATCGTTCATTTATTTCGGATACGGAATTACTCGAAGTAGGTGATTTTGTAACGAAACAGTAGTGGGAGATTGATTTTGAAGCAAAATCACTAGCGTGGGTTTAGTTTGTTACAAAATCCAAATTTGGGGTTGATTTTGTGACAAAATCTTGGGCGGGAGTTGAGTTTGTATCAAAATCACTAGTTTGGGGCTTAAATTTGTAACAAAATCACTAGTTGGGGACTTGATTTTGTTACAAAATTACTAGTGGGGTTGATTTTGTAACAAAATCCAAATTATTTCGGGTTGATTTGGTAGCAAAATCACTAGTGTGGGTTGATTTGGTAGCAAAATCACCAGTGAGGCTCGAATTAGTGACAAAATTATTGATTCATCGCGGGAAATAATGGTACATTATCCGACATTGGTTAAAACTTAAGGTGCCTTTACACGGGCACGCAAAACGGTTTACGCCATGGCACTCATCGTAACGTGCCAATGAGGGAAACGCTCGTGGTACCATTCGTGACGGCGCGCGGCTAGTAAAAAAGTGCGTGGCCGTTCGTGACAAAATGTTAAACTTTTGCAAAAGTTTATGGTATGACGGGCCTGCGGCCTCGGACCTGCGACCTTCCGGACTGGGCAGGGCGGACGCTCTAACGCACCAGACATTCACACCGTGTTACAATCACTATAGGATTTAGAGTAGAGTTGAGCGAGCTGCATACCACAGAATGGGCGACGCCTAGGTACGCCATGTGTTGCGGGTGCTCGGTGATGCGGAACAGTTGGCGTATCTAGCAAATGCAGCCGCCCGTGCCGGGGGCAAGTTGCACTATAAATTGCGCGCCTTCCAACATGAAAACATGGGGGCAAGTAGTCTGAAATCGCTGCCCTTCAGCAGCTTCGTCCTTGGCCAAAGTGGATCGGAAATCGCGCCCTTTCCAACTGTTTTTGGGCCGGTAGCTTCTAAGAAGTTATTTCCGTGAAAATTAAATAATTTTAATGTCTTTTTTTCCTCCCCTTTCTACAGGCTTCTTCGCTTCTTTCTTCATTATCCCTTGCTTTTTCTTACAATACTTTTTGCCTTTTTGCGGCCCCCTGAAGTGGCGGCTGCCGGGGCACGTGCCGCCCCCTTTGGCCCCCCGCTAGATTACGCGACTGATGCGGTAATCATAAAGATTCGGTCTCCGTGTAAAGGCACCTTCAGGCACCCCAGCAACTTTTCTGTCACACTTGGCCCAAGTATACATAATCTCCAACCAAATCGATTCGAAGGACGGGTGAGGATTAAAAAAATTAGAGGTCGATTGATTGGTTCCTATGAATGTACGTTAAGGTACATGTGGCATGGCACCGTAATTGTGCATACATGAACGCAGCACGTCAATGGTTAAAGGGCATTGACATGATTGGGAGAAGTAAAAAAATGCCTCATGAACCAATCTGGTTGAAAGATTTACCAATACATACACTAGGTGGAGAGTATTTCCTGGCTGGAAGGGTTTTCCTTGAATATGTTTAGGGACGTCGCACAGTGGGCCAAGTGAATGACATTTATCTATTTAACCTTGGCATATTATGTTTCAACTAACGAAGAATGATTTACCTAAAGTATTCAAAAATATGTTTACCACCAACAACCAATACCACAATTATCCCACCAGGCAAGCCAGCTCTTACCATCTACCTCGAACCAGAACTTTATTTGCCAACAAAATTTTTACCAACAGCGGACCAAAACTTTGGAATTTATTTCCTTTAGATGTGCGCGAAACCTTTACAGTACATACCTTTAAAAGAAAGCTCAAAGCAATCTTTATTACTTATAATGATGATGCCTTGTAACTCATTTTGCCTGTTCCTTGCCAATTGAGTCTCTCTATTAAACCTATTATTACGTATAATTTTCCTGCCATCAATCTATCCCGTTTTTCTTAGACCTTCAGTTTTTTTCCAGTCATACACACGTACAATACTGAATTGAAATTATCGCGGTGATCACGTACATTTTTTCTCTCCTATTTCTATTAATGCGGAAAATGACATATAGCCTACATTAATTGCGTCTCCTGAGTTTCTTTCTTCCTTTCCCTTTCTTTTTTCCATCCCTTCTCGTTCTCATGTAAGTCCTCTGTCTCGTATCTGCCTATCCCGTCCTGTCTGTTTCTGTTTTGTATCGTATTATGTTGTATTGTCATTATATTGTTTGCTGCTCTTTGTATTGTCATGAATTGTAAAAACTTATTATCTATCATCCTTTGTTGACCTACACATTATTTTGATTTTCACTGAATCATTTCTTTTGGAGCCTACGAATACAAGTTTACTTCAGTAGGCTCCATCATTCCCACACTGCGTCAATAATTCCAGCATCTGTTCCTAATGATCATCTAATATTGTTGTTATACAAAAGTAGTTTAATCTAATGCATTTAGGGTTACAGTTCGTTATTCCGAAAGTTTGCTATTCCGAAGGTTCGTAATTCCGCAACACGTAAATTGCCAATACCTCGATGTTCGTTAGTCCGAAAACGAAAAAGGGTTCGTTAATCCGAACATTTGAGGCGTTATTCCGAAGGTTCGTTATTCCGAAGGTTCGTCAATCCGAAAATAAAATAAAGTTCGTTATTCCGAAGGTTCGTTTATCCGAAAACGAAATAAGGTTCGTTACTCCGAAGGTTCGTTAATCCGAAAACGAAATAAGGTTCGTTAGTCCGAAAATGAAATAAGGTTCGTTAGTCCGAAACTGATATAATCTGTGGTGAAGCCGGGAAAACCGGAAGGGGCAGGCGTGGTGGAGGGGGGGGGAGGGTAGAATCACCGTTGGTGTTCAATTGTTATGAGGGTGGGAAGGGGCTGATCTGTCATTACCAGGGGCGATTAAATACGCAGAATTCTTTCACAGGGGTGATCAAAGGCTTATGGGGCTAGTTCATTTTCATGCAAGAATTGATATCATGTTTATCTCTCATTGCCAGACCTGTAAATTTCGCTGGGGGAGTATTGGTGCATTTTAAATTCGTTTTGTCCAAGTTCAAAATTTCTACTTAAAGATGAATTATTAATTAAATGTTTACCACTTACAAACCTAAAAAAAAATGTCGCTCTGCGCGGGGGGGGGGGTATGGGGGATTGTTCGGACCAGAATAGGAGCGATTAAGACCTCAAACAGGGGCGTCGATCCCCCTTTTTGGCTGGGGAGGGGCGGGGCAAAACAGCCATCCGCAGCCATCGTAGCCAGCTTTTTGGAATGGGGGGGGGGGCAAGACAAACTTATTTCGCGTTAAATTTATATGTGTATGTATAAAATATATACATTTATTTTTTAATATACTGGCCTGATCGAAACGGGACCTGTTAAGGACTGTTTGCAGTTACCCATGAAGACGATACATGTTTCAACAATGAAATAATGCAAGCGCGAAGCGCGAGCTGAAAATTTTTGATATTCCGACCTAAAAACTGGACATTCTAAGCACTTTTTGTAATCATGTACAGGATAGGTACGTTACTAAACAATTGATGCGAGCGCAAAAATTTTGAGATTTAGACCTAAAAACCGGACACTATTCATATTTTGTAATCAGGATATGGATGGGTATCTTCCTACATGAATAATGCGAGCGCGAAGTGCGAGCAGAAAATTGTTTATATTATTCTGATCTGGAAAGGATCAGTTTAAACACTATGTATAGGAAAAATTGTGAAGAGGATGGATCCCTTTTAATAAATGATGCGAGCGCGAAGCGGGAGCTGATTTTTTATTTTTGGGGGGACCTAGGCACGGGACATTCAAAGCACATTTCTTCAGTTAATATCAACACTATACAGGGACTTTAAGTTTGTAGGTTTATTTTACCTTTTTATAATGAAGACTTTAAAAGTCCCATTAAATATCTTGCCGAACTGGATATTTTTTTTTATTGTACTCCGAAAGGAAATTTACTTGACTCACGTTAGAATTAGTATCTCTTCCTGTCCATACACAAAGCATATTTTTAAATGAATTATGTGAATAAATAGATGACTTAAACCAAATCACAAATTATGATTATTTTGACAGATATATTGTTTAATCTTATTATTAGTGTCTAACAAAAATATGAAGTGACCCCTGAACAAGTATCAAATTACTCTGTTTCCCTTAAATTCGGAATATTACTATATTTTTAACTCTTATTCTTGACAAATACGCGATCTCCCTGAAAATGACCTGTATTGTCACGGTAATTTCAAGAAAAGAGGAAATAATAATTCCAACTTCAAGTACTTCCCATCAAGTTCTGAAAGACACGATTTACCGCGTGAGAGTTGGGAGGAAGTCGAAAATGAATTGTATCTATCTATTTGGCATAAAGAAAATTTTCCCAAGAATAAAAGTGAAGGTTTCTGAGGGCTGTGATTACAAGCAGGTGTGTAACTTACATGATGACCTGAACTTAAGAAGAAAAACTTTGAAACGTATATCATAAGTATAATCACACGTATTTTAATAAAAGAAAGATTGTATTGGAGCTCGCTGTTCTTCCTTCCTCCGTCTAGACTTGTAAAATCTATTGTCCTTATTCGAAACAAAGAGTAGACTTGTGTGAACGGGATTCCTATTCACGTAGAAAAACTTAGTATAAATAAACGAGTTTCATAGGCCCTTATTAATTTTAAAGATTTCAAGCCAAAAAGAGAAGAAAGTAAGAAATGTCATTCCTGCTCAGTTCCATCCACTGATTTTATCGATTTAATTAGTAAATCCAAAGAACCCAATATTGTCATGCCCACTTCATTCAGTCAGTGAACAATCAGCCAAGCGTGAATTTTTTTAATACAACCGTCTTCTCCCGGGTGAGAAAGAGCAATTTTTTTTTTCAAAATCAATGTTTATAACACTCTGAATAGATTGGATATGTATATTAAGTCCCCAAACAATTTCCACACCTCATTTAAACATCATAATCAGGCTTTAACTGTCAATGCTAAACATGGGAGAGTGGACGGTTGGTGGTAAAAAATAGCGAGATCGAGCACATACCATCCTTTGTCCTCTGTATTTGCAAGCCGATAAAACAAAATTATTTGCAGCATAATAACACAAATCAAACCAGAATGAAATATATATCCAATTGAATACTCTGAGCGATTGAATGGTGGTATTGAATTCAGAAAAAGTTTTTAAAACTCGTATTGAAACAGCAACATCTATAAGAAGCATTTTCACAGTGGATCTCTTCAGCGTCCATTTGTTGTGTACATGGTAAGTGTGCGCACGGGAGAGTGGACGGTTCGTGGTAAAGAAAATAGACTGTTGATATTCACCCCGCAGCGGGTCGCGCAATGGTACGTTTTCGACGTACTATACCCCGAAGCGGGTTACCCCAAGAAGAAAATTATCACTAGGGTTCCCCGCTGTTAACTATAACTCAAATTTTCCATTGCGGTCCCAAAATTGCGGGGAATGCAAGGAAAATAAAACACTGCGTAACCGTATGTAGTTTTGTAACGATCAATTTGATTGGTCAGGGCCGTTTCCATGGTAACAAAACAAGCATTGACCGTTATTGTGTGGGTTATGGAATGAATATTTTGACTTTCTATAACCCGCACAGAACTGATAACGATACTTCAGTATCCTACTATGCACAGGTGTCGTTAGCGGGGTGGGCGAGGATGATGGGCTAAGCGTGGTGCAAATCCAAAGGCGACGGGGACATCGTCCCACCCCCCCCCCACGATTTTGAAATTTTACATAGCCCAATATTACAACAGTGCGGTGTCCCCGATGGACTGCCCCCCCCCCCCCAACATTTCGAAATAGATTTGCACCCATGGGGCTAAGAAGCTTCTCCCCCATTGGCCGGGACGATGTCAGGTTATTTGCGATTCTGACGGTTAGAATTACGAGACTAGGACCTGATTTGTTTTTTGTGTGTTTATTGTTGTTGCCTGTTGTCCCTCAATACACGGATGATTCAGGGGAGTACATCTCCCATTTGAGTCATGTTTTATTTTACGTTGAGAATATAGATTTACCGTAAGCATGTATTTAATGTATTTGGGATTTAATTTTAATTGATGACTGTTGTTACCAGACAAGATTCATTTTTTGGTGCGTTTCGCATGGTTTATGAAATAACCTAATTATATTGTTTTCATTATAATTATTATGATTATGATTATGATGATGATGATGGTGGTGATGATGACGATGATGATGATCCTTCAATAAACACACAATTATAAAAAAGTGATTATAATCATTACTATTATTTCATTATTTTTTTTACGTATGCAGGCCCCACTGCTGTTTACGAATGCCATTTTTTTAGTCAATACATTCACACATAAATTGCTGTTTTATATAAATAAATCTTTTCTATTCCCAACTGGACAAGAAGAAACTGTTAAGTAGGTTACCCAAAACAAATAAATCCGTTCTTTTTCTAGCTGCTGATACATGTGCCTTATTTGCTCACCAATAAATTGATGGGTTACCCAAGGGAATTAATTGTCTTGTTCCCAGTTGAAAAAAGCAAACACTAGACAATCTTTGGTACCAAGAAAGCAAAAAAAATGCATATGTTTGGTTACCCAAAACAAATAACCTCCTTCTATGCCCAGCTGCCGATTCCTTTTTCTTATTTTTTACACACACACACACACACACACACACACACACACACACACACACACACACACACACACACACACACAACAAACACCACGCACACACAAACATGCACACATACATACACACACACAGGCATATGTGCCCCTTTTCTGTGTCAGACAAATTTTGAATGATTACATTCTCTGATATGTGATTTTACCCAAATGAAAGGATGTATTTCGTACTAAACGACTTAAAGATATATTTCATTTGTCAATTTACATACTCTCACCAACATTCCCTCCGGCCGTGTTCTACATATAATCTTACCAAGTGAGCAATTTATTTTTTAAGCAAGTAAAGCAAAAGCTCTCCTTAATTATACTACTGAGTAATCCAGTTTTTCCTTAATTTTGTTATCTGTTCTCTGAAATTTTGGTGAATTTGCGAGAAAACTGCAATCAAGTAGGTTTAGCAAGTCACGGAACATTACACTATGAGCAAATAGTGCGGTCAGTGCACAACGAATATACGTTAGATTGATAAATGACTTACAAGAATTTAACACATGAGACATTTATTGTCAATGCATATAACTCAAAAGTTTAATGCCAATGAATATGCAATATGAACTGAACTGTTTCTTCGAAGATAATGTAAATTTACATACGTATACAAATAGCTTGGTGACAAAATATAACGTAACCGTAAATTTGACCAATAAGGACTTGTAACTTACTCTACGAATGATAAAATACAATATCTTAAATTGGAAAGCAATGCATGCTATAATCTAGAAAGTTTTCAAAAAAGATACACAACTATATGAGTATTTTCTTTTAACAGAAAATGATCTCCGATGTCTCAGATTCTGTCCATGTCACGTGAAAGGCGTTTCTTTTTTATAACTTTTCTCAGCCTCCTATATTTCAGTGATCTTACGCCTATTAACCAAAGTTTAACCTGTTAATCCTACAAAATTGATGTTAAGAAGTTAATTGGAATCTATCAAAAAAGTGTGACGGATGAACAAATGGATAGACTCTTAAACCGGAAAACATTCGTCTGCCAAATAGTGAAATATAATTACAAAAAAATAACCAAACTTGTAAGACATACCCGAAAAAGTTAGTTTCCAGCTTTGAAAACAGTTGTAAGTACATGTGAAGATTCTTCTGTTGGAAGACGATTCTATAAAACTGTCGTCATGTACTTCAACACAGACTTTGCGAAAAGAAAAATACAGTTTTGAAAAAAGTTCTGACTGTGCCTCACTCCAACAATCTTTTGTTTGAAGACTGTTTTACTTAATTATACCTATAAATACTTTAAAATAGACTTATAGATGCAAAAAGACATTTCCAAACAAAACGGTCCGTTTTCATTTCTGAAAAAAGGTTCCGAGTGCACTTCGCTGTAAGATTCTTTTGATTGAAAATCTTTCTATCAAATTATATTCATAAATACTTTAAAACAGACTTTCTGAAAAGAAGTTGAGAGTGCGCCTAAAACTAAATTTCTTCTTTTTAAATACACAAATTAAAGATAGAAATATCTATTTCCCCAAAAGTTCGTTTTATTTCTGAAAAAAAGTTATAGTGCACTTTATTCTAGGACTCCTGTTTCCAGACATTTCTACTCCATTAATATTCATAAAAACGCAGACGTAAAAGTAGAAAACTGACATGTCTGGATAAAAAGGTCTGAGTTTACATCACCAATCTATAATCATAAACAATTCACCCACATAGTTACAGGTGAAGGACATTTTTGAAAATTAGTTCATTGACGTATGACCCCTGACCATTCAAAGATTTGGTCCAAAGTACTACAAGTTTTGCGTCCTGCCCTTTTGTTTCACCCTTAGTCCTTGTTTCTGTATTATAGGAATGAAGCTTAAACATCAGAAATACTTCCAGGCAACTCGTAACTATAACAACAAGACTGTTGATATTCACCCTGCAGCGGGTCGCGCAATGGTACGTTTTCGACGTACTATACCCCGAAGCGGGTTACCCAAGAAAAAAAATTATCACTAGGGTTCTCCGCTTTTAAGTGTAACTCAAATTTTCCGTTGCGGTCCCAAAATTGCGGGGAATGCAAGGAAAATAAAACACTGCGTAACCGCATTACGTCTGGGACCCTGCGATAATTTCTCCTTATGTCACCAGCTGTCATTTTTTGTGTAGATTGATTAGATTTGTCTAATCACTCGCAGTAATTGAATTCTTTGCAGATTTTATGTTTTAAGTTGTCATTTGATTCAGACATTAATAGACACCCCATGACTAATCCGCAAGGATAGTGACAAATTTCGGGGTATCTGTAGCATACATAAATCACAGTACGCGGGACTAAGCCACCCCAAGTAGGCTTGATAAGGTCAGGCTGACCCCACTCTTGCTTGCCATTATACACCAACAAATTTGCTTCGGAATGTTGTTATAGTATGTCAATTTAATGTGCAATAGAATAATAATGATATGGCGAAACAGATGAAAAGTAAACACACTTACCGATCTGAATCTGATGCTATTTGTGGGGATTTGCGGGGCCGCTTCCTCGCGATCAATGTCATGTACATGTAGCGTAAGGCAGCTGGCGTCACGTACGCTCGAGCTCGCGCGCAAGTGCCATGAATTTTAAACCCGCATACGTAATGTGCGTGGGAGTAACACTCCCATGTAACACTCCTTCTGATTGCCTACTGGCATAGGGGTATCGAATAGAAAAATAGTTGTCTGTTACCAGCTGCGGGGTATATATACACTTCCAAAAAAATAAGCGTGATCGTGTACTTTTTTCTTTACCACGAACTGTCCTCTCTGTTTGCAATCCAATAGAAACAAACTTCCTCACTGCATTATAAAAAGATTGAACCCGATTGAAAACAAATATGCAGTAGAATACTATGATCGAAATCTTAATTTAGTTAATTTCAGAAACAACATTTAAAGCTCGTATTCAAACAGCAACGTCCATAAACCGAAGTTTCAAACAAAGATCTCCTCAACTTCCATTTGTTTTGTACATGGCGGGTTACGCGCACCGGAGAGCGGACAGTTCGTGGTAAAATACTTCAACGTGATCGCGCTCTTATTCTTTACCACGAACCGTCCTCTCTGTTTACAATTCAATTGTGGCCAAATCACCGTGTTAAGACAGATAAAAACTATATGGTATGAAAATTGAAATGCTATGCTGTCATGCAATACCATTCATTTAAAAATTCTCTTTTTTTAAGAGTTGAAAATATCAGTTTCAAAGAGTCATTTACTTCAAACGCGTTTTCTGCAAAACTAACTTTTCGCACCGTACGCGCAGAGAGGACGGTACGTGGTAAAGGCGACGAATTACTACAAATTAGCGACACTACAATATGCAAACAACCCTCCATTTATTTTGCACACAAAAAATCAGTAAATTCTACATTATTATTCTCTGTAGAAATAAATCTTCATCTGTACTCCTGCTTTGCCTAGACTAACACATTTGTACATGCTTTCCAAAGTAAAGCAAGGCACAAACGTTTATGAAAATAAAATTTTAGTGATATTTTTTGCTTACAAAACAAATAGGTTATTCACAGTAAATACCAGCGTTGCCAATTTTTATCAAATTTTCACTAATGTGTTTCCCTGATATTTCTGCTTTTATTCAACTTACGATATTAACCCGTTGAAGACTAATACGAGACATCTCGGGTTGATATCTATGGAAAATGCATGTTATAGTGAAATCAAATCGTCTCCAATGGATAATTTTGAAATTCCCCATCAATGGTCATAAACCCTTAGTTTAATGGTCATCGCACGATTTTAAGGTCGATGTTGTAACCTACTGACCAAATCATCTCCATCTTCGGCCGAACTTTATGAAGTACGCCAAAATTTTACATCACTCTAATTCAACTTCAGTGTTGTGTTTACAAAAAAATGGTTGTATTTCTAATTCATTCCTACTCTTTTTATTCAACAAAAGACCAAAATACGAATCTGTTTTCCTCAATTAATATAAAAACTTTAACATTTTGGTACGACACAATTCTATCGTTCATCGAATCCCACATCACATCACCGTTCACATCACAAAACATTCCGTACCCTCTATATACACATAAACACATGCACGTCAATAATCCCAACAAACACCATATACACTAAGAAATAAAGGTGTGCACAAGGTGCAACTTTGCAGGGAAACGTGCAAAGCCATTTCCGCCGCGGTATTCGAGCAAATTTGCACCTCTCACCGCTATGCGCTCGTCCCACTGCATGGGTGGAAGCAAGTTTGTACCTTTTGTGGTGTACCTTTTGAATCTAATAGACTAGTTTCATAATGTATTCAAATTTATGGGTGTTTTTTCTTCCGAAGCCGAGTGATGGGCTATTTCTTTCATCTGTTTCAATGAATACAGTTTCAATACTGAAAATGCAACTTGCATACATGTATATTACCTGTTGATATATGTCGGACAAGCCTCGGACAAGCTTTCAGGTTGTCAAGAACAACCTTTGTTTAAAAGACATGCTTATATTTGAACATATAACAAAAACGGCCTACAGGTGCAAGTTTGTATCTTATAAAGGTTGGAAATAATGCACCTGAAACACAATTTAATCAGGTGAAGATAAACATTTCATGGCCGGCGTGATGGCCTAGTGGTCAGAGTGTCGGGAGGGTCGCAGGTTCGAGCCCCGAACAGGTCGAACCAAAGACTTTTATTTTTTTATGGTGCAATCCTGCCTCTTTTAGGTGCAAATTTGCACCTTTCAGAAAGGTGCAACCTTGCACCATTCTGAAAGGAGCAAAGTTGCACCTTTAAAGGTGCTCCCAGTGTGATATTGGTCTGCACCTTTAAAGGTGCAAAGTTAAACCTATTTTCTTAGAGTGTGAACATCATTTAAAATGCCACCTCAACTCAAATGCATGTTCACTTCTGTTGATGCCCATTGGTCTGTACACCACCAAATCACTAATTATTTCGTGAAAATATGCATCATATATTTTTTAACATTTGTTTTAAAAACATTTTTCTGCGTGATGCTAAACCTCACCCCAAAACCCCTCCAGATCATTTTTAATTCATATTCAAGCTGTGGCGCCATCATCATGTAACCCTTAAGCTCAACAACATACAGAGTTACGTGTCTCCACATTCTTTGCTATTACTATGTATACATGCCTGCAATAGCATCACATTTTCACACAGTACCTCCTCGGACGGCCTTTGAGTCATAATAATCATTGCTTTCTGGCAGGAGTTCATAGATATAGCAAAGTGTGTTAAGGAAAATAACTTTGTCTATTCTTTAGCGAAAGCGTATAGGCTAATGACGTCACAACTAGAATATTAAAATTAATAAAGATGATATGGATGTTTTATTTAGAGTTGGGGCTTAGCGTCGTGCAGAAAAATGTTTATAAAGGATTAAGATATATATGTGATGCATATTTTCTCAAATTAATTAGTGACTTGGTGACAGTGTCGACAGTATTGTCGAGTCCGGACTCGAGTCCAGTTTATTGGATTCGGGACTCGGACTTGGAGTCCAATCCCTGTGTAAAATGAATGGTAAGGTTTTATTTATCTGCGGACTCGTTACTGCGGACTCGACTCCAACACTGCTTGGTGGTGTACATACCAACCTGCATCCACAGAAGTAAACATGCATTAGGGTTGCAGGACCCTGGGAACGATGTTTTCATCGGTAGGTGGTCAGAGGATATATATTTTCCACTGGCCATTCGCGGCCAAATAAACAGCTGAAAATCGCTCAGCGGGTGGGGGGGGGGGAAGGCGGATTCGACGAAAATTTTTGCGGCCAAAAACATTTTCGCGGCCAAAAGAACAAGACATTTTCACGGGCCAACATTCGCGCCAAATCAAGCTGAAAAGTCGCTCATCGGGCGGGGGGGCGGGGCGGCGGAACAATTTTAAGTCGGGCCAAAAAAAATTTTCACGGCAAAATTCGCGGACGAAGATAACAGTTTTTTCACGGTTTCACGCGCCCAAATTAACAGTTGAAAGTCGCTCAGCACGAGGGGGGGTGGCGGCGTACGATTTTCCGGCCAAAAAGTTTTTCACGGCCCAAATATCGCGGCAAATTCAATCACTTTTCGGAACTTCACGGCCAAAATCAACACCTGAAAAGTCCGCTCAGCGGCTCAAATTTGATAGGAAAATAGACATACGTCTTTGCAGGGTGCTGCGCACCCGCCTGAAAAAGCACCCCCCCCCTCCCAGGGCCATGTAGGTGCAAGGATCTTTTAAGCTGTATCCACTACAGGAATCTCAGTGTCTTACGAACGTTGCGATATTACGATTCGCCAATATTTCTGACGAATATTGGCGAGGGCGAAAATCAGGATTCGCCTCAGTCAAAAAGTAATAGTTTTCACTTGATTGACATAAATTTGTTTTATTTCACTTCGCTTAGTTTTCCACAAGAACAAAATCGTATTACAATTAACATTCAACACAGCAAAAAATAAACAACGAATATTATACATTGAAGACTAAGGTATACAAACTAACATAATATATTCGCAAATACATAAATTGGCACAATTCTTAAAATACTTCTTACTATTATTATTATCGTTGTTGTTGTTGTTATTATTATTATCATTATTATTATTATTATTATTATTATTATTATCATTATTATTATCATTGTTATTATTATTATTATTATTATTATTATTATTATTATTATTATTATTATTATTATCATTATTATTATTATTATTATTATTATTATTATTATTATTATTATTATTATTATTATTATTTGGCATCGTTCAACATACAACAAAAGACAATACATTCAATATATTCATCTAAAGTGAACTCATATTCAGTTACTGGTGTGCATGTCAGTGATGTCAGGTTAAGAAAAAAAGTCACTCTCATGTCTTCCAACCCCAAAAGGTTTTCGAATACCATTTCATGCATTCAAATGTGAAACGAGAATATCAGGGGACTATGTAAAAAAAGTAAAGTTTGAAAAGAAAAAGATCTTTGAAGGTACAAGTAGTTAACGTGATAATGTAATTTTATATATATTCTTGAAATACAGAAAGTAAAAAGGGGAAATACTAGTACACATGAACACATAGACACACAAGCGCACGCAGTTTAGTTCACTCACTCAAACACACACACACACACACACACACACACACACACACACACATACACACACACGCACCACACAACATAACACACACATAACAATGCATACACACACACACACACACACACACACACACACACACACACACACACACACACACAATCAATGGTACTAAGTACCCGTGGGCTGGGACTGGCCAGTGTACAATATTACCCCCTCTGCTTTTCAAGAAAGGACTACATGTAATAATTTTTTTATATCAAGAAATCATTGATAAAATTGTAATGTAGTGAGAATTTCTCCTCAAATGCTGTTAACAAGTTTAAGATCATTCAATGTCATTTCTTTCAAAACTGCAAAATCACCCGCTCCGTCGTCTCGCTGCCTCGCTTGCATGTTCCCTCAATAATTTGAAAATATTTTCCGGCCTTGGATAATTTTGTTTACAAAATGGATAACACCATATTGTACGTATATAGATTTAGGAAATCACATTCTAGATGTGAATTAAAATTTTACAGACTGTGGTTAAAGACATGAATCGGAGAGGAAATACTGACTCTGGCCTGGGAAGGAGTCACAATATTGACTCGGCCATTACAAGAGTGTTATAGTGATTATAATTACGAAAACGTCATATATAGAAACACGGGCTGATGCTCGGGATGGATGCGGTTTACTGGAAGTTGTGTCTAAAGACGAGGTTGGCGTTGTTTCTTTATGGGCGCAAACTTCGGCTATACTCCCGTTCAAGTTACTTGTAATAACTGTCTTTCCCGTTTCGGGACATTCAGTTTTCTTCCGGTCTCTTACGTCAATGGTCACATTCACCATTATTGTTCCAGCCGCATCCGTCACCTCACATCTGTATGTTCCCGAGTGATTAGTATGAACGGCAGGAATGAACAAACTTAAAGTCTTTCTGTAAATTATTAGTGAATGGCCTGTAGGCCTACAGATTGAGGCGGTCGGGTGAGGACAAAAAGGCTGTAGACGGTTGCCATCGCCATCATACCATTCAGTCGATGTGTTCTCGTTAGCGTTGAATGGACAAGGTATCTCCAACATCTCACCAGTACACACGCGGAGAGTTTCGTTGAAGGTGAAGTGGGCACATGGGGCGTGAGGGCAGATCAGTGCTTTGTCGGTGATGTGCCTGTTTATCATGTTTGATGGGGATGCACATGTAACATTTGAAACATCCCTCGCAACATCCCACATCGCGATTTCATCCTGCAACCACTGAAGTTCACACGTACAGTCCCACGGGTTCCCCTTCAAGTCTATGACGGCTCTCGCCATTACGACGTTCAACAAAATATCGGGACTTAAATCTTGGATTCTATTCTGGTTTAAGATCAGTACTTCAAGGAAATTCGTGGTGGCAAATGTACCTAACTCTATAGAGTTTATGCCATTACCCGCCAAATTGATCACCCCCAACTTCGGAAACAAACTAAAGTCATCTTGAAACAGTTTCGTAATTTGATTCCATCTAATGCTGATATCCATCAGATCAGATGAGTTAGCAAAACTTTCTTTCGGTATAGTTGTTAGCCTGTTATAGTTTTAATGCATATAAAGCACTAGCGCTTAAATAAGGTAACGAATCAAAAAAAATTACCATATCCAGATACATCAAAGAGGGCATTTCTAAATATTGGTACATTTGCGTTTTCTGCTCATTCCCTTGGAAAATGTTGTTAAAATTCACACTCAAAATGTTGGAATTATTCAAGAGGACCTTCGAAATATTAGCAATGGGGTTATCTCCAATGTAAAGGGCTCGCATGCGATGTGAGGAACCTGAAAATATATTCATTCCTAAAGTCACAAGTCTGTTGTTTGCCAAAAACAGTTGTAACGTAGCTTCTGACGACAGTGTACCGTTAGGCAGTCGAACTATAATGTTATTTGATAGGTTTAACATCTGTAAAAATGGCATGTTGACAAATGTACCTCTCTCGATAAAATCAATTTTGTTATCCGACAGATCAATACAACGTAATTCTGTTAGTTTGCTAAATTGTTTACGTGTTATGTTGGTGAGTCTGTTCTTTTTCAAGTACACGTATTTGAGTGTGGTCAGATAGGAAATAAATTCCAACGATTCTAAATTATTACCAGAGAGAATGATTAATTCCGTGTTTAGATTTGAAAATACTTTAGAATTGATCAAAGTTATGTTGTTATTTTCTAGTCTAATAATAAAAGCGTTCTGTGGAATCGTCGATTCTAGCTGACATAATTTATTTCTCGATAGTTCTATAAAACACGGTTGTTCAAAGTCGGTAAGATCCTCTTCTGATATATGATGAATATTGTTATCAGATAGGTAAATATGCCGTGCATGTTGGGCACTTCGTACGTCAGAGATTGAAGAAATGCTATTCCCTTCCAGGTGTAAGATATGGAGCTTCGGCGTATCTATAAAAGCTCCATTTTCAATGGTGCTTATAGTGTTATCCTTCAAGAATATTTGTATAACATTTTGGTGAGATAACCTAGAAATACGTGTCATTTTGTTCCCACTCATTTCAAGCTCCAAGAGATTTGGGAATACGCCGAGCTGTTCTTGAGATAGGACATCGATTTTATTGTATGATAAGTCGAAAAACCGAAGGGCGGGGAGAGTAAGATTGGGAAATGTAGTTATTAGGTTTTTTCTCAATATAAGGCTACGCAGTTTTGGCAGGTCAGAAACGGAGTTTCTATCAATAAAAGTGATTGAGTTAGAATAAAGTGAAAGGTATTCGAGATCACGCAGTTGACTAATGGAAACATCTTGAATCTGACACGAAGACAAATATACAGATTTGGCAAGAGATTGCGATATGTTGACAGCATGAAACTGATTTGCATCAAAATTTATAAAAGAAACGTGTTTCATTTGGGTAGACAAATCTATATGATACTCGTTGATTCTGTTATAATTTAAAATCAGTGATTCTAGTAATGGCATGTGAGGCATGCTATTAATCGACGTGATTTGATTATTCCTCAGGACTAATTCTCTCACTGATCTCAAACCTTGAAAATCATCGGCTGGTAACTGTTGCACGCGGTTAAATCCTACATTCAATACTCTCAATGACTGGTAAAAATCTAAAACCTTCGAGACATGAAATCATGTTGTTGGAAAGAAATAACCTCTGTGAGAACAGGCGTGGACTGGAAAGTGCCCTCAGGTATGGACGAGATTTTATTGTAAGACAGATTTAAAACACGTAAGTTTTTAGAGACCGAATAAGAAAGATCTCAAAGAAATTCTGGAAGTTTTGCAAGTCCCTCGACGTGTCATTTTTGAGATAGAAGCAATCAACAGACTCGCGAAGATAGATGAGCTGCTCTCAACATG
>JZLH01S0524673.1:1841-17143 GCA_001188425.1 Eucidaris tribuloides
AGGTGGGTTTATCAATAATTGGAAATACCGAATAAGTATACATTAAATTAATAAATTCATCAACTTTGGAATCATGACTTGTTTTTAAGAGATCTAAATTAAAATCGCCCATGATAAAACAATCTAAACTTTTTACATTCATTCTATTCAAAAGGTTGGTCATTTGGAGGAGAAAATCATTAACTGGCTTATTTGGTGGTCGGTAAATCACACCAACAAGATTGTGTTTACCTTTAACTGGAATTTCTACAAATAAACTTTCAAAAGTATCATGAATTATTGTTAGATCTTTACGTTCAATAAATGGTAGTGATTTATGTATATACAATCCAGTTCCACCTCCTCGTTTCTTTTTTCTATTGTTAGTTACAAGAACATAGTCATGGAGTTGATATAGTTCTACAGGTGATGTGTCAGTTAACCATGTTTCAGTCAATCCTATTATCTTAAATGTAGGTCAAGATTTCCAAAATTTCTTTTTAAACTTCTACAATTGAAATGAATAAAAGAATACCAAGAGTTATCGACTCAATGACTATATATATGTTCCTTATTAAAATCATCTACAGAAAAATATAAACAATTACCTAGTTCAGTTTCTAATATTGACACAATATTTTGTACACTGTTATGGGTCATATGGTTCAGAACAGATTTCTTTGTTGAACAGACAGTTTCAATAAAATGTTTATCATCTAAATTATGAAATGGAAATTCACTACATAATACACAATCACTTCTTATACTATCAATATTTGTTATATCATATAAATTACTCATATCAGAATATAAGGGGTTTGATCAGAATAATAAATACGGCTAATAAATCTTAACATATTACAAAATACACGTATCAAAACATACTCCACAGCCTCCGAGATTGATGATAGAGGTAACAGGAAAATGAAAGAAAAGAACAAATAACATATGAGCATAATGAAAATCATTGGTTTGCTGAATCAAAATACAGACATATACCATAATTAATAAATACACAATTGACGTCCTATGATTGAAATGAAGTAATTACTGTATATACACTAAGCTTTAACAACAGTTTTGCTATAGTATTGTTCAGTTCATCTTTCATTGTGCAATTAAACTTTGCTGATTGTTCTCCTCCAGTTGCAGGCAAGAGGGCGATTATGCGACCATCTGATGACCATAGCAGTGATCACTTTCTCGTTGTACGCGTTTTAGCTAACAGTTTTTGTTTTTTTGCAGTTTAGTGTTCCTTCAAACAATGTTATTTGCCTAAGGTGCGTGCTCTTTGAGTTTTTTTCTGTTCAACAGGATTTTCTCTCGCGTTTTCTGTATGGAAAGTCATCTTGACAGATAATTGAGAGCGCTTCTGCGGCTACCGCGAGGCTGATGAAGTTGTTTTTGAGCTTTTTTCCTTCATTTTACCAGTTTCGATGCGATGCGATCAATGTATGCCGTTCTAATGTCTGTGGTATCCCAACTTATTTCTGACGCATATTTGCCGCAATTGCATCAGTATTTTCACCTTTCTCCTCTTTCACTCCAAAAATCCTGATACAATTTCGTCTGGTGTACTGTTGCTGGTTGTTGAATGAGTTCTCCAGTTCAACATTTTTGTTTTCTTGATTTTTTAGCTGTGTTTTCAGTTGTGCGATTTCTCTTTCCTTTTGTTCCAGGCTACTTTGCAGGTCGAATATGTCACCTTCAACTTGATCGATTCTTGACATCATTTCAGTGAGTTTCTTTTCAGCTGCTTTGCTCACAATACCTTCTACGTACCAGATCAACAAATTCCTGGTTTTTTGAACAGTTCTTTAATCACTTGGCATGTGACAGCAGCAGTTTGTCTTGTGTTCAAAGTGACGTTACTTGCCATTGTTGTAGCTCTGAGGGATTATCTTGCTGACAGGACTAAAGTAACAACAGTTAGGCTATGTTCTATGCAGGGCACAATTGACAGCACAATTGGCAAGCAATTACTCAGTTAATCCTATGTAGATCCAGGTAATCAGACTGCAGCACAATGGGGCATATAGTGTGTACATATGTCAGCAGCTAACATGGCTTCCACATTTGGTATATGAGAGAAAATAGATTCGAGCAACACTTACACAAGTTACTTCTCCATTAGTTGGTGAAATCCAGCAAATAATGTCCTGGTTGATCCATGATCTTAGCTCTACCAGATGTTATGGAAATTAATGATAAATCCAAGTCCGCAGCGACGAAACAAGAGTTTTGTCGAGAGCAGCAAAATCTGTGTCGACTGTATCGATATATACCCATTAAACGAATCCATAAGTATCAATGGGCACATACGTTAGTGAGGGCAAAGATGATAAACTAGTTTCGTTATAAATTGCGAAGTCATGATGCACATTGCGAATACCTGAAGTTCTGCTGAAGAAAAAGGGGCATTCTTCTCCTTACGAGGTGATTTTCTTTGTTGAAGAGAAGAAAGGGCGACCGGAGGAAAGTTACCTCACGAAAACACTTTTTTTTATATAAAATAGGGTCATGTAATCACGAAAAAAAAATCGGAGAGGGCCCAATTTTTGCAACCGCAGACGGCTCTATAAGATGAGAGGCCAAAACAATGCCCCTTCTAGGTAAATAATGTGCCTCTTCTCTGAACAAAGTATTTTATGTGCCCCATCAGACAGTCAGAGGTAAAAATACATAGAATAAACAATAACAAAAATAAAAGAAAATCACCTCCAGTGACGAATGTGCGTATATAAAGGTTTCACTGCACTCAGTATGGGTTCAAATCAAAATAAGGCACGTTAAACTTAGGAAAAAAGGCATTATTTGCCTTCATTTAAAATGGGGGGGGGGATGGGGCAAACAGTAGCATGGCATAATTTTGCTGCCACATGAGGGCATTAAGAGGAGATGCTAAATGCCCTCATGTGGTACAAAATTCTTGTTGAATATAATTTACCTAATTTTGTCTATTGTAGGCCTATACGTGCCCCGTTAGGGGAAAAAAATGAATATAAAGAAGATAAATATCGACGAAGATGAGTGGACTAAAAAGCCGTCATTTCACAAAGGGCACATTTTCATTTTGAAAAAGAGTGTATGCGTCATTTCACAAAGGGCACTGTTGCGGCACAAATTGTCGCCGCGTCACAAATTGTCGCCGGCGACAATTTGTGCCCAGAGTTGACGGCACAGATTGTCGCCAGCTATGATCAAATCACATTTAATTGTTTGTGGGTATGTGGGTGTATGTCAGTATGTGTTCGTGTGTTTATAGGTGTATGTGTCTGTTTCTGCGTCTATATGTGTCTGCATGTTTGTCTGTGTGTGCATGTGTATGTCTGAATGTGTCTGTGTGTTTGTATGTGTCTGTGTGTCTGTCTATGTGTCTGTGTGTCTATATGTGTCTGCATGTTTGTCAGTGTGCCTGTGTGTGTATCTGTGTCTCTGTATGTGTATGTTTGTGTGTCTATTTGTGTCTGTGTGTCTGTGTGTATGTCTGTGTGTTTCTGTGTAATTGTGTGTGTCTGTTTGTGTGTATGTGTGTATGTGTGTCTATGCGTCTATGTGTGTGTGTCTGTGTGTCTGTATGTGTCTGTTTGTGTATGTGTGTCTGCCTGTATGTGTTTGTGTCTATATGTGTCTGTGTTTTGTCTGTGTGTGTGTCTGTCTCTCTGTATGTGTCTGTTTGGTGTATTGAGTATGTGTCTGTTTGTGTGTATGCGTGTTTGTCTTTGTGTATCTGTCTGTGTGTCTGTATGTTTCTGTTTGTGTGTCTGTATGTGTATGTGTGTTTGTGTTTGTGTGTCTGCATGTGCCTGCTCTGTGCATTTGTGTGTAAATGTGTCTGGATGTGTCTAGTCTGTATGTGTCTGTTGTTTGTTTGTGTGTCTGTGTGTTGCGTGTTTGTCTGTATGTGCCTGTGTGTCTGTATATTTCTGTTTGTTTGTAAGTGGCTGTGTGTCCGTTTGTCTACATGTATGTGTCTGTGTGTCTGTTTATTTGTGTGTGTCTGTGTGTCTGTCTGTATGTGTATGTTTGTGTGTCTGTGTGATTGTATGTCTAATTGTGTGTCTGTTTGTGATTGTGTGTCTGTGTGTATGTATCTGTATGTCTGTTTTTATGAATGTGTGTTCGTTTGTGTGTGTGTTTGTGTGCTGGTATGTGTCTGTATGTGTCAATTCGTGTTCTGTTTGTATCTATGTGTCTTTGTGTCTGTATGTGTCTGTGTTTGCATGTATCTCTTTGTGTGTCTATGTGTGTCTCTGTGTGTCTGTATGTGTGCATGTGTCTGTGTTTTTGTCTGTGTGTGAGTCGGTGGGTCTCTATATGTGTCTATTTGTGTGGCTTCATGTTTCTATATGTTTGTATATGTCTGTGTCATTCATACACACAGACAAACACATAGACATAAAACATACACACACGGACACACAGTATGCAACTATGCATAGATGCATACATACACACAAAGCGAGACACATACGCACACAGACACAGACACATAATTAGACACACAAACACGCAGACCCACAAACATATACATACAGGCAGACACACAAACACACACGGACATACAAACACATACAGATACACACAGACTCACACACAGACAAAAACACAGACACAGACACACAGACTCCCACACAGACACAAACAGACACACACACACTCACACACAGACAAACACACAGACACACATACTCACACAAGACAAACACAGAGACACAACACACAATGACAAACACACACTCACAAACAGACAAACGCACAGACACATATAGATACAGACACACAGACTCACACACAGACAAACGCACAGACACATATAGATACACACAGACACACACACACAGACACGGACAAAGTGAAACATACAGATGTACAAACGCATAGGCAAACACTTAGACATACACAAAGACATACAAACAGACACACAGACACACACAGACAAACATACAACATACATACACACAAACAAATAACAGACACATACAGACACATAGACACACAGACACATGCAGATGCAAACAAATACAGACAGACACACGAACAGACATATTCAGACACACAAATACACAAACATACAAATAGACACACAGACACATGCAGAGAGACACACGAACAGACACATTTAGACACACAAATACACAGACATACAAATAAACACACAGACACATATAAACACACAACACACAATCACATAAACAGACAGAAGTCACATACAGACTAGACACATACAGATGCATAGACACACACAGACACATGCAGACACACTGACACATACAGAGACACATATAGACACATTCATACACACAGACAAACACACATACATAAAAACATACACACACGGACACACATGGATGCAAAGATACATACATGAACACACACGGACACCTACCCACACATACAGACACACACGGACACCTACCCACACATACAGACACAAACAGACACACAATTGATTGATTGATTTGAAATTTATTTCTGCATTTTCAACAAATTAACAATTCAAAGAACATAATATATAAGATAAAGCATATTTACATAACAATAAAGATGATACCAAATAGGCATAATAAAATGCATGAAGACAAAATAATAACATTACATATAGTATTCATATGCATTTTCTTTGATAAACATAAAAGTAATCACTATTTTGCTTAATTTGGATATTTGTTCCGATCAGACTGATTTGATGTATTTCTGCATTTTGCAGACATCAAAGAAGATGCAAATGAATGATAATGAATTCAATTAGAAACACAAACACGCAGACCCACGGACACACAGATACAGATACACACAGACGCACAAACTCACACACAAACAACAGATACAGACACACAAACAGACACAAACACACAAAAACATACAGGCGCGAAAACACATGGACAAACACACAGACACACACAAACGCAAAGACATACAACAGACATACAGACACATACAGAAAAACACACAACACACAGACACACAAACAGACAACAGACACATACGAACTAGACACATACAGACACATAGACACACACAGACACACGGACATACACATTCAGACCCACAAAAACACACAGACATACATACAGACAAACAAACACATACATACAAACACACAACAGACAGATACAGAGTAGACACATACAGACACATACACACACAAAGACATACAAATGAAAAGACACTTAAGAATACACGAACAAACACATACAGACACTGACAAACACACAGACACATACACAAACACTCAGAGAGACACAAACAGACAAACAGCACACAGACTCACACAAAGACAAATACACAAATACACAGATACACACAAACATATACCGTACAGACACACAGACACACACAGACACTTAGACAAACAAAAACATACAGACACGAAAACACATAGACAAACACAGACACATACAAACACAAAGATATACAAACAGACACACAGACAAAACACACAACACACAGACACACATACAACAGAAACATACAGACTGCATGGACACAAACATACACATAGACACACACAGACACATACCGACAAACGAACAGACACATACAGACATAGACAAACACACAGACGAACACACAGACACACACACAAACACACAGACATACGTACAAACAGGCAGACTCACAGACTCATGCAAAGACAAACACACAGACACATACACAAACACACAGACATACGTACAAACAGGCAGACTCACAGACTCATGCAAAGACAAACACACAGACACATACAGACAGACATACAGACACACATACAGACACAAACAGACATACAAACACACACACACCAGGGTTATAGCTAGAAAGATTTCTGTGCCGGTCGTAGGAAGGAGTTACGCAAGCGACGCAAGCGGAGCAAGCAAAGCGAGCCTAGCGCTCCTAGGTTTCCACATAGAAAAAAAGCATTCGGAAGCATTTATTTTACAAAGTACATCTTTGCTGAAATGTAATGATGTTTAAAGCTCAAAATACACGATTCATGTAGAGATTTAAAACATTTTACAGTCATTTTAAAGATTTTCTATGCCGGTCGGAGGACTAATAAATTCAGCTCAGTGCCGGTCGGCTTCGGTTTGTGCCGGCTACTACCGACCGGCGCCGACCGCCGTAGCTATAACCCTGACACACACACATATTTAGTGGGTAGCGACAATTTGTGACGGTGGCGACAATCTGTGCCGCTAGATTTTTTTTTTCACGGCACAAATTGTCGCCAGTGAGGCAAAAAATTAGAATCAGGAAGAGCGTCACAAATTGTCGCCGGCGACAATCTGTGCCAATTTGTTCAAAACCTGACGGCACAAATTGTCGCCGCGTCACAGATTGTCGCCGGCGACAATTTGTGCCGCAACACCCATTTCTGCCGTTTCTACTGCACCCATGTTTAAGGATTTTTGGCGAAAAAGTCACCTATTAGAGCGGCACACTCCCGTTTACCTTAGTAGGCGAGTACGGGGGATCTGCAGAGGTTTTTCCGAGTTTGTCTGTTGAAGTGAGTCACAAGCAAAGATGTTAGAGCGCCGCTCTAATATCTTTGGTCACAAGTAACATAACAGCGCCTTGAGGAAAGACTAAGTAACTCAAAGTCGAATGATATCACGGCACGCTAGTGCTAGCAAAGATACGAAAGGTAAGAAGTGAGCGTAGTAAAATGTTCAAGTGGGTGAAAAATTCACACTTGAATTAATGTTTATTTAGGTTACAATATTGTTGAATGAAATTTGGATGGAAATCACGCTACGGTGTCTGTAACTACAGCTTAGTTTAGTTCCGAAAGATCCAGATCTGCAGCACGCCATTCCTGCTCAACTCGACGGTCCTGCTCGCAAACCTGTCCCCGAAAGGTCCGGGTAGTTTGACCAGGGAGATAGGGGTATAATATAGCGGCTCAACGAGACGGAGTAAATTTGCTTGTGTCATGGATGCGAAGGACATTTTCAGCGTGTTACCTGACTTACCAGCTGGGCCCCTCGATGTATATCGGCACAAGGCTTCATTTGATTGGAAAGCATTGAAAGTTGCTTTGGAAGGAGAGGAAGCAATACGATTTCAGGTAAGTAATACACCTATCAATTGTAGTGTAAGACGCACCCCTCGACCCCCGTGAATGGTGCATCACTTGTCAATCCTGAGTAGGATTTTCATATACCATGACGCACCTGTGTGTCTCGACTATGACGGGCTATTTTCTTACAATGACTGTGCCTAGGCCTATTTAAACGTATACAAACTGACAGCACCCCATCAGCCATGCTGTGACGGACTCAATTCTTCATAGAAAGGTACCCTGCGACATTATTTGTCTGTGAATGACCCGCACCCAGAACGCACACAATTACCGGGGGTCAAGGGGGGTGCGTCTTACAATTGATAGGTTAGAAAACCAATAAACTAACGTTAGACCAACGGTGTCTGTCCGTTTTATTTTGGGACTTCTCATTTAACAGTATTGACATATCGTAGGTCAGACTTGAAAGTTGAAACGATACGTATGTCAATACTGTTAAATGAGAATTAAGTCACGGAGTAAAACGGACGTGGACAGACACTGTTGGTCTGCTATACTAATAAACCAGTCGACAACCCTGTCAACGGGCAGGGTCACACTACGCAACATCAAATCTTGTTAGGTTAAGTTTTTTTTTTTTACTTTTATTTGTAAAGCAGACATGATAAACATTAATAATCTATAGCACTAATAGTATGAAAGTTCCAGACTGTTATTCATCTGTGGTACTTGTTCACATCAAACGAGGAATGATGTGTCAATGCGGAATAGTACAGTCCAAGACTTTCGGATTACAGTATTAAGCAGGCTTTGTTATTGTCTAATGTAAATTTGCTTCACTGAGTAATCTGAGGATTGATACTTGGAGCAAGATTAACAGTCTTGGTGGAACATCTGACAACAACATAAAAAAGTTGATCTTTTAGACTGTACTGTATACGCCATATATTTTGTGTCCATATATTTTCGCGATTTTGCTTCAAGATGGGGAATTCGTGAGAGTATATTTTTGCGATTTTATTGTATTTGCATTCACTTTGTACAGAAATGTCGAAAAGTGAAAATTTTCATGTTCAGTAACTCGCGAAATTCGCGAAAATTAAACCACCGCAAAATATTCAGCTTATACAAACTTAGTATGTGTGCATAATTCTCAATTGAAAATTAATCATGAGTGATAGAAAAGCTGACAGTTTATGAGGATGAAATATGATGTTAGATGCTAAGAAATGGGTTATAGAATGATGAACAATTGTGTAGAAAATGTTTTATTTTTTGCCACATTTTTGTTACAAGTGTTGAATATGTAGCTCTCTTAATTATTCCATTCCACCTTAGTACCTCTTTTGTTATGTAGTTTTTTCATTCAGTGAGCAACAGATTTAACAGGTGTTTTATGAAACTTACAGTACTTGCTAATGTTTGTTATGTTTCCAGTATCAAGTATGGAAAACGCTGGAGCAAGATCCCCTCTTTCAGCACAGCCAGAGGCCGTTATCCACGGAGGAGGCACGCGGAATAACATTCCAAAGAGTCCACCGCCTCGTACGATACAATTTTCAAGATGCGATCTCAAATCATGGACTGCGGCAGAACTGGCTTACTATCGCATTGTGCATGTACGACATGGCCGTTTCTGCTAAATTCAATCTTAATATGCAGGTATACTTTTAATTGATTCTCAGACAGAATTAATTCTCAAGTACTTTGTTCTTTTACTCTTTGTTAATATTTTTGCATACATGTACACTATGCTTCTGTTTAGACCAGTGGTTCCTCAGCTTGTGGTCCATGGCCCATTGGTGGGTAGCAAAGCTCTCTTAAGTCTCAGATGCACTGCAAAGTTGGCCAGAAAGATTGGATAAAAGAGAATAAAATCAATTTCTTTCTGATCTTACATTACATAGCAGGAATTCAGCTATGTACTATGGCGTGTTGTATACATTTCTACCATTACAAAAAGAGAATACATGTACTTCCCCTGCTACATGTACAACTGACAGTGGAACAATGCTTACATGTAGGCCTATGATTATTATGCAAATTTGTTCCATATTTTCTTCATTTCAGTCACATTTTATTGTCATTTTGTTCTCATTTTTTGTAAACTGGACCTCAAAAACAAAATTTGTTTGAGTTAAAGTGGGCCTCAAAGCATTCCCACCACTGAATGTGAGCCTTGAGTTTAAAAAGTTTGGGAAGCACTGGTTTAGGATGAATCAATATTATATTCGGAATCGCCACATTATCAGCATTCGGTCATAAGGTAAAGCAAATGGCAAGGTACCGTTTTCTTGCGACTTGGACCTGGAACTTGTGAATCTACAGTAGTAGCACTGTTCATGACAAACCTTGTCTTGTTCAGACTCTCCCAAATCTGTATTAAATTGTTATTTTTTAGTTCAGTTTGTAATTTTGTTTTTTATACAGGGTGGCCCTCCCCTGCCCCCCCCCCAAAAAAAAAACCCAGTCACTTTTATGATTATTTCTCAAATTGATTGCACATATTTTTTTTTGTGAGTAGAATGACACCAAGATCATCTATTTTGGTTTGGTACTTTCCTTTTTAGGACCGTTTTTGGGGGAATCAATGTAAATTTGGTATGCATGCGCCAGTTTACGTGTAATTTCTGTGGGACGCCATCAATAGGACGCCTCATTACTGCTTTACAGCTAAAAAGCTGAAATGAACTGCTTGGTAAAATAGCCTCTATAATGAAAATTGCTGAACAAAAATTGATGATCTAAGTGTTGTATTGCTCAGAAAAGAACACACTATCAGTGAACAAGAAATATAGAAATTTCTCTTGGATAGTGAAGGGGAAAAATATCACCACATTTGATAATTAAGTGTTCCATTTTTTTTCTGGGCCACACTGTATAAGTATACATGTTTTATCATTCTCAAATTAAAAATAATATTGTTTTTGGTTTCTTTTCCCCCCAGATGTTTGGAGAGACTGTGAGAGCCAGTGGGTCCAGTCGTCATGAGGATATTATTCGCAAATGTCAAACTCTGGAGGTAGGCTTTTCACTTGGTTTGCCCTTTGTCCTCTTTCTCATTACAACTGTGAATGAATTAAACTAGTCCCTCTATTTTCTTGTTTTGTATGGACTACATTGTACCAGGATATTCATTCCACTTTCAGTTATTTTCAAGAAATGCTAATGCATCTTTTTCCTAGTGGTGCACCCATCAATAAATTGTCCTGTTTTCTTCATAGTTTTAAATTGATCTGAAAAATCATTGCAAAAAGCAGTCGAGCTGAAATAGCTTTAGAAACTAAGCATGTACAAATGTGGTATAATAGAATGTCGTGTAAATAATTTTGTTTGTCTCTGACTAGGATTCAAAAAGCATTTAACACGAGCTGCATTGTGAAATTTGTAGTTTGTTACATCTGGAAAGAATTTACCAATTGAAAATGTTCTCAAAATAATGGTGATAGATTTACTTTATTATAGGTGTTGAATGCATGCATTACATACTAAATATGTATAACACCCAAAAGTTTGCTTGGATTATTACTAAGTTCTTTGTCCACCATGTTATCTTTTTATCATTGTGTTACAGAATATGGGCTGTTTTGCCCTGACAGAGTTATCACATGGGACCAACACTCGTGCGATGCGAACCACGGCGACCTATGACCCCAGCACAAAAGTAAGTACCCAGAGCAAGGGTATCAAATTGACTTTTCAGATTTTGTTCACAATGTGTTACATTTGTATAGATAACCTAATACAGTAACATTTCCAAATTATCATGATTTAAAGGCATTGTATAACAATGTTTCCAGTTTTAAAAAATTCTGAGCTACATGATTCCCCATGATATCAGTGTCTCTGATAAGTCTAAAAATGAAGCCTTGAAGAAAATTGTTGTTCAAAACAATATACTTTCAAGTGTAAATCATTAGAGCGACCATTCCAGTTTTCCCCCATAAACTACTGTGTTGCAGAATTTTCATCAGCTGACAATAATTCATGTGCCAATTTTCATCTGTACATATTTTTCTAGTGACAGCATAATTGTATAAAGTTTTGCATTCTACAGTGTTTATTTGTCCATTCAAAACTCTGTCATACAGTATGTGTCAGTCATCAAAGTTTGACAATATTTTAAATGGAATTCCACGATCAGCCATTCCGACGTAAGGGTCAAACAATCAAACAGCTTCAAAAAAATTGAAGTGAAAGCAAGGTGATTTTTTGGTACACTTATGAGTTCAAAAAAGAGGACATATTTGAAACCCAATAATCTCAAAGATTTTTGAAAAATAAAGCATGTTTGAATAAAAGTTACAGCCTCCAGAACATACATGAACTTGTGGTAAAAAAGAAAGGGTTTTTGGGTAAAATCACAAAACAAGAGAAAATAAATCGAAAGCTGATATCATAACATGTTGCTTTTTCCTAGTATTCATTCAAGGTTAGCGTATTCCCAGTAAGTTTGAATAAAAACAATTAAAGAAATTTTTTTCGAGAAATGCCTTTCCAGTATTTTCCGTCCCAGTATTTCACATGAAAACACGAAGGGACCGAAGGATTTGAATAAGGTGCGAAATATGTCCGCGAGAGTCACAAAAATAAGGGGATTTTTTTGAGAAGATTACTAAAAAACACTGAAGAGTTTCAAGGCTGGTGTTGAGCGTATGTATGTGAAGAAGTGGTGGTGAGTGTAATCAAGAGAATATAAACATTTTTCCATTTGGGCCCCTTCATAACCGTGAAGAAAAAACAATCTCAAGAGTGTCACGCGAGTCACAGCATAACTGTTGGTCGGACAAGTCACAAACAGCCAGAGTATAGATCAATAAACTGAGAAAGTAAGTCGAAGGCTGAATTGCTTTATTTCTGATTTCCAGTAACAGGTAAGAGCTTTCCAAGTCCAATTTGATGAAAAACCATTGATATTTTTTTCAATGCTTGTCAATATTTCCCAGAGCCTATTTCATTATATGAAAGAACACTCATAAAAATATGTCAATGCAAGGTTTTAAAGATCTGACCACCAATTCACGGTTATGCCAAAACTGTGTAAAATATATTAAAGGGGGTTGAATTTTGCCTTATTTTATGGCTAGAAATTTAATATAGCTACATAAGTTTAGTATTAATTTGCATATTTATAGCATGTAAAATTAAAGTAATTGGAGACAAAATGGAAAAATGGTTACCCTAACCCCCTTAATTTGAGAAGTGTAAAAAAAAAATGGAAACAGGTGCCATTTGCGAAAGAAATAGAATATTGCTGCGGAAAACCAGTGCAAGTATACGAGGCGCTGAAAATGTTAATGAGCAATTCGTGCCCCTTATTATTTCCGCTTACACGTGATTGAAGATTTCTGATAAGGTCATTGCCTTCATACTTTTTTTCAGAAATAATTTGACAGAATTTAGATTTTACTGATTTGAACCCAGAACATAAGTACACTACGGCCTGTACATATCTATTTAATTTTTCCATAATGTATTTAGAAATTGTATGGATGTTTTCCTCACTTTCTAAAAACTAACATCACTGTTCTATGCAATACATCTTCTATACCAAAAATGCAATAATGCATAACATTTAGTTGTTGACACTAGTGTCTTGGCAAAGCCTCCAGCAAGCGCAGGCTGCTAAAAGAACAACGCTTTATGTTAAACAGAATAGTAATTGCATAAAATTTGCAATTTCTTATGACACAACTGTTGCTAAAGGCGAACATATGCCCCTAGTCTGTCATTCCAGACATTTAGATTAATCCATGCTGGGAAAAAAAAAATTGATAAAGGAAACTGCTATCTTTGGTCAACTGCTTTGAATAATAACAAAAATACTGGATTAAGGCTCAAGTAAGGGGTATCGTTGGTGGAGGTAAACAGTCAAGAGAGTGAGTGTACCAATGGAAAGTTAAAAAAGTTGCAGTAGGTCTAGAAACTGAGATCATTCATGCGTGCCCAGTAGCTACGTACATGCAAAATACACGAACGCCCAGCTTCTTCGGGACCAAAAAAATGTTACAAATCTAAAAAAAACGAAAGCGATATTGTTGCATTTCTGACTTGCATTAATTCAGGGCACAAATTTCAGTCTACGAAAATATATTATTAGTTTGAAAAAAAAAAAAAAGTTCATAGTTTTGGTATTTTGGCAGTCAAATCGGTGGTAGAGAACTTTGAAGCGCCACTAGTATGACGTCGCGAGAGTTACAGGCAATTGGGTAATTTTTATTAAAATAGTCCTGAAAAAAACTCTGAAAATTTTCCACACTCTATCAAAAGGTATCAGCAAATTACCATAACACATAGTTATATGAATAACATTATAAATTTAAGCTTCTTTAAAACGGCTTATGACAGATATAAAAATGAAACTGTGTCAGGCGTGAGTCCACGCATATAGTTCACAGGCGAGTCACGATTTCTTTGGGTCACATTCTCGCGCAAACAAAGGAAATTTGGCACAATCTAAAACTTACGCATGAAGTGAGCATAAGGTATTCAGGTTTCTAGTTCAGCACAAAACTACATTAAATCACTAATGTAGTTTCAATAGAAAAATCAATTTGAATAAAGTAGCTGACTGTCAAAAATTCCTCGTTTTTATCACTGGTCCACGCGAGTCACAGTCAAAGAAATTTGGCAATACAGTCAACCTCGATAGTCGAAGTCAGAATATCGAATAATATTAGTCCGACGGAAATAAACAACAAGTCGCCCCGATTTTTTCCCCATGAGCGTACGTGTATTATTTATTTACTTAACTCGAATTCTATAAGTCGAATAATCGCATTACTCGATGTAAATTGCCAGCACAATGGCAGCAAAACACATGTAATTGACACCGGATTAGTCGATTTTGACACCAGTGCGTAATCAATCACTGTCAAAGTATCAAATGCTTCGGCGCATTTCTTATCGATCTTTCTCGATCTCTCTCACTCTCTCTCAATATTACGAGCACTGAGTTCAGCTACGTTGCCTAGCGACTGAAATGCAACGGCAACACAAGCGATTTGTGCTGTCAAATGCCTCGTGTAAGGCCAGCGGTCGCACACTAAACGCGATTTTCGGTCGCACGACTACCGACTTTGTATCTGAAATAAATCATCGTGTACAAATTTTGGATCCAAAGTCGGCAGTTGTGTGACTGGAAATCGCGAAGTGTACACGACCACACGTGCAAGAGATAAGAGAGCACATGTCAATACATGAATTTACCACGTGCGACTTCCTGTATCTGCGCGTGCGCCAAGAAGGCCGGTACTTGCGCAGAAAATCTTAATTGTTACTGAAAGCGGGGTTTCCCCAACTATGTAGATAGAGTTCT
>JZLH01S0524751.1:3427-25094 GCA_001188425.1 Eucidaris tribuloides
ATGTACTGGGCTTCTGTACAAGCCTGTTGTCCCCAAAGGATTAATGTGCCATGCATATTAGATAATTGTATTATTTTCACATTGGTCAAAACTTAGACAAGTCAACTTCTCTGTTACATTTGACACATAGATAAGGCCCAACCATAAGGATTTGAAGGATTAGCAAGAATTAGGAGTGCGTGAGTGATTATTTTCTATGAATGTGCCTGAAGTCAGTATACATGAACAAAGCGTGTTAGGGTTTAATGTGGTAAACCAATATGTAAAATGATTATAACAGAGTTGCCAATGTCACTGAATCCATTGGCGTGAGATACACATTAGCCAATGATATAAGTGAGAGGTCCAAATGCGTGAGATCAATAGAAATATATGGAAAATCAAACAAAATTTTGGTATGAGAAAGGGCCAAAATGCGTGAGTCTCATGCTCATTGCGTGAGAGTTGGCAGCCCTGTTATAAGGTCAAAATGTTGCCCTTTTTTTAGGGGGGGGGGGTGATATGTGCCCATTCACACAGTTTACAAAATTAGAATAATTAGAAAAATACACAGTAGAATTCTTCCTTGAACTGAGTGTCCCTGTATGTAATACACCAACAGGAGCATCACATACACTGTATCTAACAAGCACTGATTAATTGGTTGTATAAATATTACAAAATTATTTGGCCCCATGCCCCACTCTAAAATACAAATATGAAGGGTGATACTTTGGGGAATGGGGTGAGCTTCCATCAGTCAATAATCATGATGATGTATTTGTTCATCAGCAGAAGATGTTAACTCATTGGATCACATGACCTGCTATAGCTAATGGGTGAAATTATTGTAAATTTGGAGTGATTAGATATTTATGTCAATGACAAAAAAGCCTGCATTCTTACTTTTAGTTGGATACCAAATGTATGATTATACCACATTTTGATGCAAAGTTATTGTTTATGTTGCATGTTTTCAAGGAAAACCAGATTAGAAATTACCTATTCTCATCACAAAATCAGCAGTGCATATCATTATCCACTTACAAAGCTCCACGAGAATGGACTTCTCGTGGTAAAGCTAGGACTGTAAATTTAACGTGGGTATTACTGACTGTTGGAATTTGTTCCTTTCATAGATATGGGGAAAATGGTAGATGAATTACGGCTTATTTTCATAACTCCTTGTGAAAACAATGGAGAAGTCTTTCTGATAATCTCAGAAATGCACACAATTATGATAAATCCCATAAAAACATTGTTGAAAGTATATTCTATATATATCAAGTAATCAAACTTTATCATTGTTGCTGAGATTTTGAAAGATTCTCCTACTTAAACATCCATAATTCAGTTTAGGACGGTGTGACAAGTCTCCCCCTCCCCCCCCCCATCCCCCATAGGTATTGGGTGTAGCAAGTAACATTCACTGAAACCTGTTGACTTAAAACACTAAGTAATGCACCTCTTGGCATCAATGGGTTGAAGAGAGAAGAGTGATATTACCAGTTTATTAGTTCAGTCATTGAAACAATTGCAAGGTTGCAGACCCCCTCATATACCTTAAAAGGAGAATGGTGAAAACGTGGTGAGGTGGTCACGTGTTGATATTGTACCAGTATAGATACAAGTTAATGAAGTCCAAGGCTATGGGTGGTAGTAGACATATCAGTTGTCCACATAATTCTTACAAATCAAAGTACTTTACAGCATGTCATAATTCAAATAATGACAGACCTGCATTTCTCTTTGAGTTAGGTTTCCAGGTTTGTGGAAATGCAAAGTGTTTGATTTCAAATTACTTGCACAATTCTCTGAGTAATCAAGATACATTTATTGGGAATGACAAAAGTTAAATGAGTAGTAGTTGTTAATGCTTTGTTCTGTCAGCACAGAGATTTGGTATTTTGTTTGAATTCTTATATTCTTCAAGTGAATCCAAAAGCAAGCATTTATTTTTTTTTTGGGGGGGGGGCTTTGATTAATTATTCCAGTATTTATCCCTTAATCCCTTATCTGTGATTAGACCTTTTTTCCCATTTCTGTATCATCACGTGTCAAGTGTTAATACATTATATGCTATTTTGAGTGATGCAAAATATGCCGCTTTAAAAGAGGAGGCCCAGATTCTCCAAATAAACATGTGGCACGATTTCTAAGGATCATATTCCATCTTGTGAATCCGCTGGCAATTAAATGTCAATATCAATACCAACAGCTTACGAGGAGGCCGCGGGATGGCCGGCCGGCCGGCTTGTGTCTCGTCTGTGTAAATACATGAATGATGGAAAGATGTGCTTCCTAGCTCTATTCAGTTTCGTTTTCTGAATCACCTCAGCGTGAGGTGATCCCCGGGTTTGTACTCCTCAATCTAAATTAATTGTTGCAGTGCTCGCGTCTAATTAACCGATTCCCCACTTCAATGACTGGTATTACCTGTACTTCAAAGGGATTGTGAAACGAGTTGATTTAATTAACCTCGCCAATAAAATTGAAATCATAGCAAATTCTGCACTTGAGTGCAGGACTGAGTATTATTTATTGGACAATTATCATCATCATTGAAGAGCGGGGGATCAATTGTAAAATACACGTATGTAGTCTGTGCTCTGCAGCTGTGGGCATTTTTTGGGTGAGGGGGAGCCTTTTCCAGGGTTTTTGTGTGTGTGTGTGTGTGTCATCAAATCATATCAAGCATTAACAAACTTGAAGGTAATTAGATAATAAAATTGTTTCATTTATGACACTCAGTTTGCACATTTGTTAATGTTTAAGTGTATGAATATGTATATATTTGTGTGGGGGTGTATCTGCAAGAGTCCTTGAAAAACAACAAATTTTAAGCATAAAGATAAACATTCATACCTCATACAAAAGTTGCGATTTGATTTTCCCCCTATATTTTTGCTTTGGCAGGAGTCTATCAGTGAATATTATGCATTTTTTTCCTTGTTTATTTTGGTACATTAAAAGAACCAATCTTGACAAGTAACTATGTTTATATATTTCTGATGACTCTTTGACTGACATTATTTCACCTGCTCAATCACTAAAGTCATCTGCCTGATATTTTATGTAATTACTTTATATATTGAAGCAAAATTATTACTGAATTGCTATTAAATTGCTGTGAAGTTTATGTGCATATTATGTTAAATGGTCATGATTCAAGAATTACATGTACAAGGTAGAATTGAAAAGGTCATTTAAATAGGTTATTCTACTTCTGAAGGGGTTTGCTGAGCCTATTTAACACAAATGTGTTCTCTTAATTATTTGGTTTGACAAACCTTGAGAACATACATATAACCATTATTTTATATGTATATTGTCAATGTCACACTGGATGCTAATTGTTGGTTGTCCTTCAAAAAAGCAATTTTGTCACCAAAGAATTCAAGATTTTATTGTAAATTTTCTAGTGAGGCAGTAGAGTTATGTGTTTTCCACGAAGGCAATTTAGAACAGCCATCACCGGTTATTAATATTTTCTGACGGAAATTGCACACATTGCGGGGGCATTTATTATATGTTTACGTAGCTGAGAGGCATTGAATCAACAAATAACCTTATCAGTTGTTTTTTATTTGACAGTACTATTGTGTTAAGCGGTGTCAAGTGTTTGCAATTATGATCACTTAGAATCTGGAGTTGTAGTTGTGAATTGAAACACTCACCCACTCAGTTTTCATTCACACAGAACTCTACCAAATGAAATTCTTGTAAAAGTGTACATGTTTTTTTTTCTGTGCAACATGCAATGAATAATTTCAGTTATTACCAGAACATTGTCAAGTGTATAACATATATGCATCAAATAGGTAGATACACGCAAAGTTATGTATAAAGTAATTTGCTGGCCAAAAATCTGAATTAAAAATAGCCATTACAAGGTGTACACCATGCGCGGTGTATGGACTTTCAAAATGGACTCTAAACAAAGTAATTGAAGTCGATCTCAGGATACCCTAAACAAGTATCAAGTTTGAAAAGATACCTTTTGAAGTAAATGATCTGTTAAAATATACCCTTTTTTCCTGATTTTGGCGATTTTGATACCTTCTTCAATGTACGCGGCGTACATCGTCTGACCGTGAAAAACAACCCTTTTTACGCGTTTTTTCACACGCGCATGGTGTACACGTTGTAATGACACTCGAACCCCCCCCCCCCCCGGGCCATAAATAAATGCATTGATAAACAAATACATTCCTGTATATACATACATACATGTATATACATACATATACAATTAAATATAAACATCCAGATATCCTGCAAGGAAAAGTATGCTTGCACAATGAAGGATTGGGTTCAGGATTTACATGCCAAAAAACGGTAAAATGAATGAAATCAGCATAAATCATTCACAATGTGAAGATTAGGATAAATAAACACCTGTCACAGAACCTTTGGTAGAATATGTGGTTAAGGTGAAAATCTAGACGGTCAAACTTCAAAATTTGCAAAGCGGCGGCCCATTCATGGGCCATTCCGTTAGTTCCAAATTTGTCGGATCAGCCACTAGCCGAAGGTCACGCAGAATTCAGTCACTTGACCATATCAGGGTACATACTAGGGAGTCAGCCACTGACCGCTGTGCATGCTCAGCTGATCATGGGAACTTACACATAACCGTGTTCTGCAATTTGAACAAAATTTAAACTCATGGAAAGAACAATATTCTGATAGCATTATGTTATTAGTGTTTCACATAAAACAACAAGTTCATGACAAATGGAAGTCAAACTTTCAACACACTATTTGTAAGTACTTAACTACCGTTTGGTAATGATATAAAGGGAAGTGGTGGTCTTGCAAATCCTGAACACAATTTTTTAAGAGAGATTTTTATAGAAATGAATATTATGGCTATGAAAACTTTTGAGTAAGTTGTTTTTTCAGGCTGCACTTATTTTAAAAAGGTCACTCATTTTCTAATTTTTGTCCTAAAACAAATGTTCCTCTACTTCCACTAACTGACTTTCTCCTCAAGTTACACACTTTATACAAAATTATCACCACTTGACAGCAATTAAAGTTTGAGAAAAGTATGGTAGAATGTAACTCACCACACCAATTTCCTTTCTAGATTTGGATAATAAAACAGAGTGCCTATGATTTCTTCGCTGCATAATCCAATAAAACATGGAGCTGCACCTCGTTTAAAAAAAGGAGAACTACCGGTATTCATAGCTGAACTTTGGGAAATGGAGTGAGGTTTTAAATTTCATATAGAGACACATGTGCTCATCATAAATCAATATACACCTATTTTCAATTCAGGCTCTCCAGCAAGAAACCTAAATAGTTCACACTCCATACTGTAAATATTTGATGGAGCAATGGGAAATTAGCATAAACCAACATAATCCACTTCAAACACAAAATGTGACTATACACTTCAGAAACGTTGATGTAGAAGTATAGTAAAACATCAATTTTAAGTGCTATGCTTTTGTTTCTCCTTTCAGCCCCCTCCTACATGTTCCCCTATCCCTAGTGTAAATTTGCCAACCATCAGAAAATTCAGTACTTGTTATTTCTCCGTCAATGGTACACCTCCGTTCAGAAGTAACCAATGTGACTTGATTACGATCACAGTCGCCCAGATGTGACTGAACGTAACCACGTCGTCAAACACTGGCAGTGAAATTTATCTCTCATGGTTTAAAAGTTGCTCCTTTTTATCAGGTACAAAATATACATTTCAGGAAATGTGCACAATTCAGGTATCAATTTCACCACATCCCACCACAAACCGTTAAAATGTTTGTGCTACAATTTTGTCTGGGCACAAATCAATCACGACCATTGATGTGAGTGATTGGTACACTGCGTTGGTGTGAAGCTTAACGCAAGCAATTCTGATTTGGCTGTGTTTATTGAAGAGACGTGGCAGTCCTATTTAAAGCTGTTGTTTCATACTTTTGAATGGGACTCTATTTTGGATGTTGTCACAGATGGTCAATTAGTCATGGGCTTTTTTTATCCTGTGAAAGTTTTGACTTCAATTATTTTTGTTACAAAATTAGGGTACAGGAGAAGTTATTATAGAAAGTGTTACACTTTATTTTATGTGATTTGTTCCGATTCTCTGTGTGCTTCTCTAAACTTAGTATATTGGTTATTTCATAGCTGAACAACTGTGTTATGATATAAATTTTGGTTTTCTGAAACTGAAACTGAAACAGATGACGTAACTATCAAGTTTAATAATAAAATTATCTCACGTGTTTCTTCTGTTAAATTTTTAGGTGTGAATATTGATGATAAATTAACTTGGCATGAACACATTGGTGTCGTATGTAATCGAATGGCAAAATGTGTTGGTATCCTTTATCGTCTGAGACATTTTCCAAGAAACATTTTAATTATGATTTATTATGCTTTGTTTATTTCTCACATTAACTACTGCAACATTACATGGTCTTATTGTACCGATTATTATATGTCTCGTTTATTTCTACATCGCAGAAAAAAGCTGTCCAATTATTGCCAATGCCCCATCAATGCCCAACACCTTGCCAATTTTTAATGACTACGCTTGCTAATGTGTATGAATTAATAACCTCAACACTGCAATATTCATGTTCATGGTCCTAAAGGTTTACTCCCTCCTGTTATGGTTGTCTAAATTTCTTTAAATAGTAAGTGTTCAACAATCATAATACACGTAATTCTGTTAATTATTCATTTGCCAAAATTAGAACAAAATACCTCAAAAAATACAATCTTTTTTTAAGTCCAATATTATGGAACCATTTACCAAATTGCTTTAAAAATGCCCAACTGTTAATAGTTTTATACGTGCTTACAATCATTTTTGTTAAGTTTGTATTCGTCCTAAACATATATTTATTTTAATTGCACTTGATATTTTATTCTATGTGATATCTCATTTTGTATTTCCTATAGGGGTCAGCGTGTCTAAGCTACCAGCTCTTTTGTTGACCCCCCATTCTCATAAATGATGTTTGTCCCGTCTGTTCTTTGTAATGTATTGTATGTTTAATGCGTATGTTTCTTAATTATCTGTGCTATGTATTTTGATTTTTATGATGAAATGAAATAAAAATTGAATTGAATTATATGAACTAACCAAAAACCAGTGATTCATTCTTAACCCCTTGGGGACGACGGGCTTGTACAGAAGCCGAGCACGAGACATTCAAAGATGACTGGCTACCACAGAACCCAAGAAAATGTTAAAACCTTTTCACCCAAACTAAGATTACATTGCCCACAAATGACTCTATACCTTAACTACACATTCTGACCTGAATAAATGAAGAAAATCGTTTCTGGGTGTGATATGTACTGGGCTTCTGTACAAGCCCGTCGTCCCCAAAGGGTTAAAAGTTAAATTCGTGACATTCTCTCTCAACAAAAACAAAGGTTTAGATCAGCTGGTACTATTTTCAAATCCAAAATCACAAACTATAATATATAATTTATACCCCCCCCCCCCCCCAGTCACATGTGTGATAATCTACATGTATGTTTGTATATTTTGTATTGCATTGTCTTGATTTGATGTATTTGTTTGGTGGGATGAGAATGTGAGGTCATGCTAAAGGTATTTTTGTGCCATTATGTATTTTATGCCTAACAAGGATTGGATAACTTCACAGGTGACTTTGTGTTCTGGAAAAGATATTGAAACAAAATTGTGGAGACTGATGGCTTACTGGTTGCTAAAAATCTTGTGTAAAATAAGTTGACCAAGCTCGTTTAAACCGTCAAATAAATTTCTTATTATATGTTCTCTATGTGCACAGAATTACAAGTGAGCCCTCAATTTCCTCAAAGACGTCAGTGTGCAACATACTAGTGTAGGTAAATCACAGATAAAAGTAGCATTCCAATATAAATTTGTATTTCTTACCTTGTTTTCCCAATATGAAATTGCATTTCTTTTCTTGTTTTCCAATATAACATTTAAGTTTTTTACCTTGTTTGTATGTGGTCATTTGAAGGAACTTTATGTGTAAGAGAGATGTTGTGCAATAAGAACTGTAATGTTTTTATTTGTGCATCTTTTTCATATTGTTCATATTGATAGTAGAATAAAATACCCAAAAGGGTGTGAGAGAAAAACTAAATGATTCCTAAGTATGTACATATGTGTTACACACAGCAGTGTGTCCCAGAAAAAAGGAAACCGGATTTCATGCCAAAAATATTTTATCATAATTAATAGTTTCTTCAGTGAATTAGGTATGATTGTAAAGCTCTGTTCTTCTTCTTTCATTTGATACATAACTTATTATTAATCGTTTACGCATTATTGAATTAAAACAATGGGTATTGGTGCCACCAAAATTTCATTTGCACACGCATATTCCATTTTTTTAGTCCATTTTCATGATAGTAAATGTAATCACTTTTCAAAAACAAAATCATGACATAAAAATTCATAATTTCCTCTTTTATCTGACATCTCGTACATACAAAAATAAATAATGTATGTCAGAGAACAAGTAAAATGAAAACATGCCTGTTTTAGGGTGATTTTGAAAATGAATACATTTTGAGCAATTCGAAGCGAGCTTAACCAAAAGGTTCACGCATGGCTGACTTCACACAATATCTTGCTTGGGGCACAACAATAGGCTTCGAATCATGTTCGCAAGGTAATTTCTTGGTTGCTGACTGCCAAATCCAGAAAGCAGGGTTAATGAATGCATTTTGGAACATTTCTGAAAACAATCCTCATTTCAAATTGTCGTTTCTCACTGATGCAACGCTTAATTGACACAAATGTGGTATCATATGAAAGAAGATAAAATTGGCTTTTCAATTATGTCCTTCAATGTCGAAGACATTCTGAATACATTCAAGCATGGCAGTTTGAATTTCAAATTTACTCGTGCAAATGATTTCATGACTGTGTCCATTCTTATTGTCTTTGCTCAGCCATGCGTGAATGGAAATCTCTGTAACCGATATCAAATTAAAGAAGAGAAAATATACTTTCCAACCATGTACAATTTTCTTATCATATTTGTTATTAAGATATAAAAATTTCTTCATTAATCTCGGTTACCTTTTTTCTGGGACACACTGTATATTTTACACTGATATTACTTACCTCAGATTATATTACAGTCAAACCTGTCTTGGTGGCCACCTCTTTATATCAGCCAACCTCTCTAAAAAGGCCATTGAAGATGATTCCCCTGGAGACAAAACATGTTTAAAAACCTGTCTAATGCAACCACCTGTCTGTAAAGGCCATATTTTGGTTTCCTGGTGTGGTTGCTATAGACAGATTGTATTATACAGTGTGTCTCAAAAATAATTGTGCGAGTCAAAAGCGCCCTCTTAGGTAATGAGAAAACCATTTTTGTGACGTCATGCTTACATCACTTTCAAGGGCGTAGTCTTAGCTTTCAAATGCCGTTTGTTCTGTTCAGTTTGCTTGTTTTAATCCTGAGATATGTTCAGTTAGCAACGAAAAGGTAAAATCACAAATGTGCCACTTTTACTACAGTCAATATAGCATTAGGCCCTCTTCCTGTAAGAGTGAGACAGTTGTGATTCCACCGTTTTCTTGTTTACAAGATATCTCGAGATCAAAATAAGAAAATTAAACAGAACAAACAGTATTTGAAAGCTAAGACTTTGCCCTTGATGACGTAAACATGTGTCACAGCAGTATTTTCTAACTGTCAAGGAGGGCGCTTTTCACTTGAACAATTTTTTGAGACGTGCTGCAGCATGTCTCAAAAAATGCCGCAAGTAAAGATCGCCCTCTTTGGCAATTAGAAAATAATCTGGTGACATTATGCTTACATCAACATAAAAGGCAAAGTCTTAGCTTTCAAATACTGTTTGTTCTGTTCAATTTGCTTGTTTTAATCTCGAGATATGTTGTCAACAACAAAAGGGTGGAATCACAATTTTGTCACTTTTACTCCGGACTGTAGTAAAAGTGGCACAATCGCGATTTTACCCTTTCGTATTCAAATTAACACATCTCAAGATTAAGACAAAATAATTAAACAAAACTAATGGTATTTGAAAGCTAAGACTATGCACTTCACGTTGACGTAAGCATCATGTCACAAGAGTATTTTCTAATTGCCAAAGAGGGCGGTTTTCACTTGAACATTTTTTTTTTGAGACACACTGTATATTACTCATTTTGATTTCCACTCTCTTTTTCATCTCATTCCATCTCATCACAGTGGCTAATGCATGCCCCCACCCTGGTGTCATAGAGCACGGCACTGTGTCTGGGGCCTTTCCGGCTGCCATCGGTTCCTGGGTGCAGTACAAGTGTGACATTGGGTACCTCCTACAGGGGGCCAAACAGAGGGAGTGTCAGGTGGGAGGGGTGTGGTCGGGGCTTCCCCCGGTATGCAGCATTCATAATGCAGGTTGGTTTCATGTATTATACTTCGATGTTGTTGATGTTAATGATATCCGTAGATCCTTTCTGATGGGGCTTGTCTCCTCAACAATTTGCCTGTGATTTTCTTTACAAAAATACTGTTCAATCAGCATGTGGTCATAAGAAGAAGAATAGTAATATGTTTGTGATAATAATTATGATAGTAATAATGGTGATAATGATGATAAAGATGATGTTGATATTAATAATGATGATGATGATAAAGATGATAGTGATGATGATAATAGTAATTTAATAATAATGAAAATAATAATAATCATCATCATCATCATCATCATAAGTAGTAGTAGTAGTAGTTTGATAAGACTGATAATGATCAGGTAACTAATTAATCAAAACAGATCCTCAGATTTTAAGGAGTGCTAAGAAGATGAATGCAGAAATTTTCCTACGAGAGTGCTTTCAAAATAGCAAATGGTCAACAAGCAAAACATAAAAAGTGGGAGTAGTTTTCCCAAAATATTATTAACAGAAAATGAACAAATGAAACAACAAATGAAATTGGTAGAAGTCTACAAAAGTTAGTCCAAGACAAAAATATATGATAAGCCTCATTCAGTATAGTTCTTAGCCATTTTGTAAATGTTGGTATTAGTGTGAATTTATATCTAATATGTAATTTCTCAACAGGAGATTTGTAGAAACTACATCACTTAATCTCAAATGAACATGTTATTGTTCAAGTCTGTGATGTACTACCTCATGTCATTCAGTATTGTATTTTGATCCATTATTGCTATTTGAATTAGGGTGTGTGTGTTTTTTTTCCTTTTCTTTCCTTTTTCTCTTCTTTTCTCTTCTCTTGTCTTGTTTTTATTTCTTTCTTTTTGTGTTTCCCTAATTTTCCTCTCCATTATCTGTGATAATTTTATGTTTTGCTTAAATGAACAGAACTTTGTCAAGACCCAGGAACCCCTGACAATGCAGACCGGTGCTGCCAGAACGTCTTCTTTGCCGGCGTGAGACTGAGCTTCTACTGCCACGATGGATACCAGCTGATCGGTAGCGACGAGAGAATTTGTCTACAGGACGGCACCTGGTCTGGTCTTCAGCCGACGTGCCAAAGAGGTAAGTCTGCAACAATCAGAAATATGGACAAAATTGTTTTATGGAAAAGGGACCAGCTCATACTACCAGCACACATGTGTGAAAAGAAAAATTAAAATTACTATACTACTTATGGTTAAAAAAAAAAAACGACAAAAAATGTGAATGATACAATCTTTCATCTCTCTTTCGGACATAAAACATATTTCAGACACCAATTTTGTCTTCATGCTGCTAGTTCATTGCACTTTTGTAACACACACTAGTATGATGTAGTGGGAATTGGTCACAAGCTGTGGGGTATCCAGGACTTTCAGTCAGGGGAGGGGGGGCTCATGGGCCAAGGCATTACTTATTTGTGAGTACACGGGGAACATCACTAGGGGGCAAGAGGCATATCTCAGTACACCATTATTTCTTGAGGGGAGATCTTAGGGAACATTGGAAATTCATTGGAGGGTTATATGCATCCCAGACACTCCTCCTTAGGTCCTAGCTTATTCTACCAGTATAGCGGACCAGAAGTGATGCATGTAATCCTTATAATCCATGTATCTTTTCCATTAGAGTGTCTGTCTCTCACTCTATCTGGCACCGTGATGGTTTAGCAATAATTCTTACACTCCCTGTAGAATTGACTTGTACAAAACACTCACAAAAAGAGATACGTTGAGACCAGAACAAGACGCCTCTCTACTATATCTGGAAAATGAAGTTAATACGATTTTCCACAGATTTTATGGAATACCACATCTGAAGAGTTTTCGTAAAACAAGACACAATTCTGATAAGCTGATAGCTATAAAGTTAAAACTCTCACAAAATAGATTTAACTCAATGGAGACTGAGAACAAGATACCTCGGGCTGGGGTCTATGGAGAATGCGTGTTATATTGAAATCAGCTCGTACGTATCCAACGGTTTAAAGAAAGATTTATCCAGCAACTAACAGGTTTAAGTTAAGAAAAAAAATGATGTTGTGAGAATTGTAAGAATTATAGTACATGGTGATAAAGAAGTGCTAAATAAGGGGTATGTGTGACACTTACCCTCCACAAGGCCATATCAATTAGTACTATTTTTTGTTAAATTTATGTCATTGCCTCGTTGTCCCAGTAGGATAAGAAAGCCGAAACAGCTACAGGGGAGGAACTTATTGATTCAAAAAGTGCATGAATTAATACAGTGCAATTAACATGCATTGGGTGGTATGCATTGGTCCTGTCAGGTCAGCTTAAGGCCAGCGCACGTGCGATCTGATAGGTTGGCAAGAACTGACTGTCACCTAAAAATCGATGAAGAAGAATTCAGTACAGGGAAAGAAATGTATCACCATTTTAAGTGTTTGGTGTGACTTTTTGTTGCATGACATTCTATTCCTGGCCATACTGCACCATAATGTGAAGATAAGAATACAAAATAATGCATGCTGTAAATTTTAAAGAATTTCTTAACTTAATTCCTGTTAGTTGCCGGTTACATCTTCCTTTACGTAGTACCATGCATATCCAGTGATTTCACGTGGGACAGAAGAGGGGAAACCCCAGGCTATAGTGTTAAGGGGCCTAAATATTAAACTTTAAACAGTGACATTATTACTGAAATGTATATTTGTCAAATAAATTTTGACTGGAATTGTGCCTTGAGTGAAATAGCACAAATCTCTTGAAAAGATTGATTTTCATCTGAGCAGAGGGGAGTTGTAGGCCAATCTCTCCTGCTATTATGTTCCCTCTGGCTGTAACTGCAAATTGTAAAGATAATCCTCTTAAAGACTTTGACACACAAAACATTCACAAATATGCAAACACATGCATACATAAAGACACACATACATGTACAACATACACATACATATAACATTGAAAGTATAATATTCATAAAATTAGAATGAGAATTAGAGCATTTGTATAACATGTTTTCCAATGTCATATATACATGATAATCATGCACTACATACATGCAAACACACACATATACCTAAAATTATACATTTCAAATAACGTTTTAACCCATTGAAGAAGTTTGATTTTGTTTAACATGATATACATTGAGACGAGATATCTCATTTCTAGTCTTCAACGGGTAACAATCCCCATGATACAGCATCTTCATTTCTCGGAAATCATCATGGTTGCTCCGCACCTTGCTAGTAAGACAGTGACCTTCTCAGGTGTGTTCAAAGATAATTTTAGGGGCAAGGAGACCTTTCTTTTGTTTACGCCGACCATGATGCCAACTTGGAAATCACACTGGTAGGCATATTTGTGCAGGTGGTCATGAGATGCACACTATTGATGCGACGTGGCAGTCTGCAATGACGTCTGTATGGAGTAGACCGTGAGGTGCCAAGTAGGATCCATAATCATTGATTTCAAGCATTCTCATCTTCATTTTGATATCCATAATGATGGGAACCAAAGTTTTAAAAAAAGTGATTCTATGAATGCTTTGTGTTTGTTGGTTTTATAATTATGTGTGGTGTTGTGTAACACTTTGTGTCCTGATGGCGCACTGGCTTGCACATGTATTATCTCAATGGGGTATTGATGACACATGGGTTTTCTGAATAGATAATAATTTTCATCACTCTTTATTCCACCTTTAAACATCACCAAATTGATAACAAATAATATTTCTTTGAAATGAAATATTTGAACCAACAAAATGTAAATAAGACTTGTGTAGGTTACATATAAATATTTACAACAAAATCTTTTCTTTTTTTTTGGGGGGGGGGTTCATTTGAAGATAACTACAAAACAATCAAGTTTCTCGAAATGTCCCCTCTATTTTAGCCTAATAACCGAAGTGTTAATTGCTTTAGTGCAATTCAACAGAACACATTTTCTGAAAAATAATAAAACTTGATATACTACTTAACTTTGCCTTCTACTCGTGTGTCCAACTTTTGTAATGTGTTCCCTTTGTTCGAGAAAAGTGGGGTAGTCTGCACACTATGTACTGAAGATTACCAGCTGGTACTGATCATTGTAAAGCATTCACACTGTACTTTGAAATTCTTCTCAAATCTGTGAGTTATTATGATATTGTAGTAAACAAGATATAAAACTTCCACCATTAGCCATAATAAATTTAGCCCCAGCTTCTATTTTTTTTTTTGCAGTCACCACACCTCCAAGTCCAGCCGACACAAACATGTTCAACACCGAGACACTGACCATCGTCACGGCAACCACGGGGTCCATTTTGGGTATTTTGGTTGTCACGGTGATACTGACCAGTCGTCAGTGTCGCGGCCACCGCCACCTGGGCCGGCCCTACCACCCCGTCCTTCGGGCAAGACTAGCGAGGCTACATCGTGATCCCGACACAACCGTGCTCCTGGCCGTCGCAGATAACATAGACGTGGTCTTACCGTCGTATGATGAAGCAGTAGCAACAAACGTGGCCCAGCCACCCCCATTTGAAGCAACATCGTCCGAGGTCAATGACGATCATGACCAGGGCAGCGAGAACAGGTCTGTGGCCATGCAAGGCAGACCCCTACCAGCAGTGCCACCAACCAATCAAAGTCCATCATCCGGTCATCCCAGAAATCGCCGAAATTCAAGCAACCAGTCATCGCAACCACCGCCCCAACCACCACCACCTGTAAATGAAGATGGAAACGTTGAGGAGACTGTAGTTAGCCCCGGACCTAGTGATGGTGAGGGGCAGGAAAGTGAGGTATCTCATACCAATGTCGGCAATGACTTATATGCTGAAGTGACACATAGAAGAGGTGATGAATAAGAGGCTGTCGGACAAGATGGCTGACGATTGACAAGAGGCTGAGGATTGTCTTAAAAGGACAAGTCCAGATGATTATTACATTAATTTTAATAAATTCAGTACAGTTAAAGGTGATAATGAATGATTATGACAATCAGAATCAAATTAGAAGGTTATGGAATTTTGATATTTTTTCAATGTCATATGCATATTGATTTGGGTCTCAAATCATGTGTGTAAATTGGCCAAGCAGTAAAATCATTGATTCTTTAGGTTTTGTATACAAATAAATTATTAACAAATCACTGTTGTTAAGAATTTAGCACATAGAATGTTCCGTAATAAAAGATATCATTGTCAAGTTATCATATCTCCCAGTAAATGTGATAACAAAGATAAACTTTCCTCTTTGACATTCTTTGTCAGGAAGGTTTTTTAGTCTGTGATACATCATGCTGCTAATTTTTGCATGTGAATTGTTCTTCATTCTAAGTTTTTAGAAAATTTTGCAAAAGTTTAAAGTTCCATAATTTTCATATTACCTGTCTGATTTTGATAAAATGTTCATTTTTCTTTTTGAAGACTTTTTTGGAAGTAAATATGAACTCATATAGATGTAACTCTATAAGTCTTTTTTACAAATAAGTATAAAATGTATGGTCAGTAACCTGTGTGTGTTATCCTAGCCTGTTTTCTATATTAAAAAAAAATGCAGTGGTGTTTTGCAAGTGTAGCAAGTACTAAACTTTATTTCCATGCAACTTGCTTTTTTCCTTTGTTTAAATTTTGCTGAAAATGTCAATGTTGGATTTCTAAAATTGGTTTGAATTCACTGAATCCAAATTAATGTCTACAAAAACTTCCCCTTTAACACATCCCCTGGGATTAGACGATTTTAAGTTCTGATGTGGTACTCTTTTTATTTCACTCTTTTTTGTACTAAGAACAGAATTTATTACAAAGAGAATGACAAAACACTTCTCGATACCACATTTAAAAAATACAGAGCAGTACCTCCAAAATTACCTCCTTTGCTTTTTAAGTTTCCAAACTGTTATTAGTCAAGAAGCCATGACTTAATCTATATTTGAAATGACATCTGTGTTAATTTCCTCACCACAATTTCAGGGTGTGCACAAGCATTTTTCTTTTGTATGACTGATATACGTCCTTTGAGTGATACTTTATTGAAGAGGATATTATCCGAATACCTCTTGAAGATGACACCGTAAAACCGACATGCACAATTGATTACCCCCTCAAGCATGGCAATCCTTACATCGCAGTTCCTAAAATAAACCGCCAAGTTCTCTCCCCCCAATTTGTGTTCACTATGTAAAGATACTCGCAATAATGACGTTTATTGTTGGTGTCTTCAGGTGCTGGGCTCATACCAAATTAGCAGCTGTGTCAACTGAACTTGTCAACTACACGCTTGGTAACGCCATATGTATCTCAGCCCGTGCTATGCAACGATTCGGTCTGAAGTGGATGATATTGGCTATCTGATGAAGTAGTGTAAACTACCTTAATGTAGTCAAGTTTTACACCACCTTCAAGATAGTGGATTGCATTTTTTTCCAAAATCCTTCAACTTTTTGTTAAAATAAGATATATATATATATATATATATGTATATATTTACACGTATATACTAGTGTAGTATACGTGGGGAGAGATTCAAATGTCACACGAAGGGAAGCATGCACCTGTCCCATTATTAAGTGCATTAAGATTGTTTAAAGATAACCAGAGGCAAGTACATGTCTCGGCAGCAACGAGCAGCGTGCTGATGACGCACGACAATTTTCTTCCCGTAAATCAGATTTTGCGGTATTAACGGCATCAAAATATACAAGCAATATTTCCTCTAATCCCCCGATACCTGTCCAAAAACACTAGTAGGTGTTTATTAAGGCTGGAGAAGATGGAGCTGGTAACACCTCCAGAAATCAATCTGATTTCTGGCGATACACAATCCGTCTTTTCCTCTTGGGCGTACGTCTTGCCGGAGGGGACTTGGGGGGGGGGGCTGTAAATATTTTAACTGCAGCCAAGCGAATGAAGCTGTAGACAGCAAAAGATGATACGCCAGCAGCATCACCTCGAGGGAAGAGGTAGAAATTTGTTGTCCTCGGCGACACATCACTGTCTGCCCAGAAATCGCAGGCGGGTGAAAAACGAGATGGAGATTGCGTCAGTACAACAATCGGGTTGGAATCCAAGGTCCTTGTATCGAGCTAGACACCCTGATGACTTGGTACAAAACAATTCTAAGAAAAAATAATACCAACATCATTAACTGTAAATTTATTGTAATTTTCTCCAAAATAGTTTGATTGTCACATGTCTGGTCATGGTTAAAGGGAAATGACATGATTGGGGGTAGTCTTAAACTTCGGGTGAAACTATTCTATAATGAAGTAAACTGTGCAAGGATTCCAATGTGAAAATTTGGTAGTCAAAAATTGACTCGTTCCTAAATGACTGCAATCTGTATGCCCTGTGACAGACAAATCTGTTTTATAGGGTTCTATGGAATGTATTTTTATCGGGGCTTGAAAGAAACTAAATGCTTGTATGTTCATGCTTGATTTGGCTTAAGTATACAAAATTCAAGATAAATCCTTCCAGCCAGGTGATACACTCCAGCTGGTGTATCCATTGATAAACCTTTCAGCCGGTTTGGTTCAAGGGGCATTTTTTGTTTCTCACAATCATGTCACTGTGTTAGATTGTTGGTTGATGGTACACGTAGTGGGAGTGTTTGTATTTATTTCTTCACTGTGATAAACTTCACATCTGTTGTCAACGTCATATGTCATTTTGAAGGATTTATCTTACCAAGGTTTGTAATCATAATCAGTAGTTTGACAGTGTAATAGATGGTTACCGACAAGTTTTTTATTAATACAAAACAAAACCAGCAAACAAAATGAGAGATAAATGCAACATTGATAAGGTCCTGATTTAAATGCTGCAAAACAAAATCTTCATCAATCAAGTATCTTGCCATGAGGAATTTGTATCAGTGATAAATTCAAATTTAACAATAAGACAATTATATTATATTTGGACGAGTCAGATTTAATCTAATTGAATAACAAGTTTATGTGCCTCCAGCAAATTGTCTGAGAATGACATGTCGTTTAATCACGTACCTTCATAAAGGTCTGACGTATTTCCACATCTGTTATTTTGTTTTAATGGAAAACAAAGGTGTTAAATATCGCCCCAAGAGAAAATTGGGAAATCCACCTCAATCCGAGACATTCTAATATAATGAAATTATTGAAGATGATGCTCCCACACATGCCCTTGCCCACATGAACAGGGACTTGGGATGGTTTCTCTCAGAACGGTGCTCGTTATATAAACATACGTTATTAAATAAGTTTGGACATATTTAGCCAGTAATATTCATGGTCTACTTAGCTTCTCATCCAAATTGGTCAGTTTGTGTGCTACCTCATACTCCAATGGGCATGTTAATTTTTTTACAAATTGTCTGTGTGTTTTGATGAGTTTACAAGAAATGAAACATTAATGCACATAGATAGAACTACAGATAGGTGGATGGATTGATAGTGGAAAGATAGATAGATAGATGGATATTTATTGGGTAGATGGATAAATATATCTTTCAACACAGTTTTTTGTTATCCATGTAGAAACAAAGAGTTGATTCCAAAACATATCTTCTGTAAAGTGTATAGCACTAAATGCTTTTATTCTGAAACTTTTCAGTATAGTATTTGCCTTTGTTCTGTCTGTTTAAACGATCAATACATTGATTAACAGTTTAAGGCAAGTAATTGGTGTTCTTGCACAGGCACACTTCATTTTATATTTGTTTTATTTTATTACCCTGACTAGTTGTAGTTGTAAACGTGGAAAGATCTAAAACAAAACTCAAGGTGTACAATGTAATATGATTTTAAATTATCAAGTTTCCATTGGTATTTAATTCTTTCCAAATAATTTAGTATTTCTACTAATGTATTAAAGTACTTCTTTGTGGAGCTTCTGTGCATAATAATGTATAATCATGTTGTCAGATATATACTATGTATGTTATCACAGAGATTGTAGTATGTGACATTTAAGAATTATTTGGTATCTAATATTAATACTTTGGTAAACAATATTGGAATATATTTTTCAATTTGTTCTAGAAAAACATGCATATACTTTTTTTTGCAACTTACAGTATGATTTTCCATAGTCTAAAACTGAGTTTATCCTTTTTTTTATTGGCAGCTCATGGTTTCGCCTTTACCAAAGAAAGACATTTTACAGTACTTTATCTTCCAGTATGATATAGGCAGAAGAACCCATAACAAGTAAAATGGATCACAGAGTTTTGAATCTATATCTGCAATATCATCAGAAGTGTTGATGAATTTGTAAAGAACTCATTGGTAATAGTGACCAGAGTAACCATCAAAAATCATTTTGTACATCTATTTTTTTCTCTTTCATTATTTTTGTTTTATTCCAGACATGATATAGGCTAAGGGTCTTAAGATACAGGCTGAATTAAGGTTGACTAGAAGTTTGCTTAAGGGTGCCAGAGTGAAGAACAAGCTATGTTTGGATTGAATTGTTGTTTTTGTTTTTCTTATGATACATTATGGGCTGTTCTGTCCAAATTATCTAGTACAGATATGTTCACAGTAAGGAGAAGATACTTGCCATGCTGCTGTTTGACATCATGAAACGACAATGTGTGCTTGAAGTGTAACAAGAAGAGGTAATTGTTGTTACAATAACAATACAATATGATGAACTGTTTGCTGCTGTGTGTATTGTATTTCATGGGCATTTGCATTTATTTGTGTTGCTTTTTATTTTTGTCAGAGCATGTTAATTGAATATCTTGAATACATGTTTCATATCTCTTATCTATGTTTTATATATGGTATTTATTGTTACATTGTGTTTTACATTGTTGACACCTAAACATCCATTTTAAACAGTGGAGATATTCCATGTGTAATATTAAGAGTGCTAGGTTTTGTTTGTTTATTATATATTGATAACATATTTTGTACCACCTTGTAACTGTATCAGGAAATCAAGGAGTATTTTGTATTAACTGGCATATTTATAATTTGTAAAATGAAGTTATAATAAACTTTCTGTTTGAAAATGTAACTTAAATAGATATAAACTTTTCACGGCTAGTGTTATATTGTTAATTGTTTTATTGGTGTGTTTGCTGGAATATTTGTGAGTACAGTTTGTTCATGAATATGTTTGTGGTATGTATTCATTGTTTTATGTTTACTTGGTTAGTGATTGATTAAGATTGATTGATTGATTGAATTGAGATGAATGAATGGTTTGGTTGATTAATCAATTAATTGATGGATGGATGCATGGATGGATTCATTCATTCATTCATCAATATTGATGGACTTACCTACTGACTGAATTATAAGTAAATTAGTGTACTCAAAGTTTCATACAATTGAATTCATCATAAAATTATTAGTATGTAAATTTACAAATGTGTATCTGCAATTTGTATGTGTGTCTCTACATGACTGAATGTCTGTAGTTTGTTTATTGTGTGCATTCATGACAGCCAGACAGACAGAAGGATAGATTGAGGTGTGGCAGTGAGAGAGTGACAACAAAAGAAATTAATCCAAATACACGAAAATGTAATTTCACAAGTGCTTTGGAATATTTATGTTTGTGTTGTTTGTGCTTGCTCCGAAATGAGAAGGATGGCAAGTGTCTTTTACACACTCAAGAATAATCCTTCACGTCATTCTGATTTTTTTTTTCAAAACTTATTCATTTGTCACTGAAAAAAAACTAATATTGCAAAGGAATAAGCTGTGTGAGCATTTATTTTTTTGGCCATCAATTAAGTAATCACATTTGCGGGAACGATCGCGTGGAAATTATGTGAACAATAAAATAAATCAATGGATAGATAGGTACATACATACATACATTACATACACACACACACATAGATAGATAGATAGATAGATAGATAGATAGATAGATAGATAGATAGATAGATAGATAGATAGATAGATAGATAGATAGATAGATATACCTAGAATGAATTCCACAGACTGTCGTAATATTGGGTGTACTAAGGAAAACATTTTTAAGGTAATTTTAAGGAGACATTTTGTGTCTCCATAACTCAATTTGTCTCCTAAACCCCATATTTCAGACACAATTTTTTTATCACAACCGTTAATGAAATTGTCTGCCTAATATTTCATCCAGGAATATATATAGACGAATATATAGATATAGATCATATATATATATATATACATGCCTAAATCTCACATTAGGGAGACAAACAGTCGTATTGTGTGTATATTTAGGAAACGATTTCTTTAAGAAGATTTTATTTATTGTCTTTTAAGGTAATTTGTTTCCCGATATTTTTTTTAAGTATGTATTCCTAATTACAATTTAATTTAGATTTCAAGTCCAATGAAATTCCATTTC
>JZLH01S0524862.1:0-17212 GCA_001188425.1 Eucidaris tribuloides
TTCACCTGCCCATTTCCTCCCACTGACCTACTGTGTGTGGATCTAGGCTATTTTTTACTCGCCCCGAGTAATAATTGTTTAATGGTTCATATCTTGCCAGTGGCAGCATACATTTCCAAACTTTTGTATTCTAGTGTGTTTATTTGTCCATTCAAACTCTACTTTTTAGCTCAGAAAGCAAAGTTTGACAGTTTTTTTTTTATTTGAAGCTTCATAATGTATATAATGCTTCATAACTACCAAATGATATCAACAGTGGGCCCTCCTAACTGGAGTTATAGGCAGAAAATGGCATTTTTGGACAAATTTCATCGACCTTTGACCTTTGATCCTTGACAGATTTGTCCAAAAATCTAATCAATTCGTCCTTCCCTGATGGTCCATCCTTTGTCCAATTATCATTAAAATCCCTCCAGCGGTACTTCAGTAATCGTGTTCACAAGAAATTGTGGACGCACGCACACAAGGACGCACGGACGTACGGACGTACGGGACGGACAACCCCAAAAACATAATGCCTCCGGCTCCCGTACAGGGCGGAGCATAAAACTCCTGTTGGTAATTTAGAAAGCAATAAGAAATAATTAAAACTATGATTACGATTCAGTCTTAACCCTCAGAAAGAGGGACATATATTGCAATATGATGTCGGACAGTCGAAGAATTATATTTTGTATTGGGGTAAAAAGATATGCTACTTGTTAGCCATTTCGGTGACAGCCGGCACAATACTTGACTCTACTATAATTGTGTGTTCTAAGCATTGATATCCCCTGATTTTCTTTTCTTTTTTTGTCTTGCCTGAACGAAGTTCGGCAGAGACCTAGTAATCACTTTGCCTGTTGGTCTGTTGGTCTGTTATGAAACTATTAAAGTTCTTGTTTAACTTGTTCTCATTTCTTTATTTTTGCGTCAATTGTATTCACACTTGGTACACATGATCCTTGGGTAATATCACATGTTTGTTGATGAGAATGATGGGGTCAAAGGTCATCTAAGGGTCAAAACGTCAAGTAATATGAGGCCATGTGCACCATTTTTTTTATTTTTAAACTTTCTCTCATTTCTTTATCTCCGCATCGGGGAGTTTTGTTCAAACTTGGTACAAATGATCCTTGGGTAATACCACATTTGTATTGATAAGGATGATGTGGGTCAAACGTCATTTAGGGGTCTAAAGGTCAAATGATATGAAGCCATGTGCAACATTTTTCTTAAAGTTTTTGTTTAACTTTCGCTCATTTCTTCATTTCTTCATCAATTTTCTTCACACTTGGCACAAATGATCCTTGGGTAATACCACATGTGTGTTGACGAGGATGATGTCAAAGGTCATATGCATGTTTTATTGATCGCGAAATCAGCCGAGACTCGTGGTTCGCGAACCACCATGTTTAATTCAAGTTGCCGTTGGAAAATTCAGATTCGATTAGAAATTTGCAGTCAAACATTTAGTCCAGCGGCTAAGCCCGGGGGGGGGGGGGCATTCGACTTACAAAGTGATACCTATGTGCCGCACCGAATTCGAAAATCGGGAGCTCTGGAACGGGCTTGAGCGAAAAATGGAGGTCTCTGGAACTGGAGCTAAACCTTCAGAAAACCTCAAAAGGCTATACTCTGGAACTGCACCGTGGCGAATTTGCTGAAAGAGCAATGCTCTCGCACGGCCGAGCGAAAAAACAGAAGCGATACGGCAAATTTGGGGGTAAATCAACCATCTTTTTCTGTGACATCTGAATTGAGAGCTCTGGAACGGAAATTTGGGATGAAAATGGGGGCTCAACCGCGGCACATACGTATCACACAATTGTGCAAAGCCTTTGGCTAAGCTCCATTTTTGGGCCGAATTGTGCACTCTTTGATAAACTTTCCACATGTTTAGTACATGTCAAAAGATTGGATTTAAAGGGGGAGGCAAGTATTTGAAGAAACCGCCTTTTACCCTCAATATGATTCCAAATCAAAGAGAATTAAATTCTCTTCAATATGAAACCACATTAAATCGGATATAAGGCAATTCTTATGCCAATTTTGGGTCACAAATATGATTTTTAATCAAATGTTTTGAAACATTTAATTTGCATACATGTATATTTTGGTATAATTTCATAAAATCTTAGCCCTTCAAAAAATGGCTTTGACTATTGTCAATATTGTGTGAAAATTACAAAAGTATAACATTTTTACTTCAGAAGTTGTAATGCTTCTAAGTCAGTAGAGCAGCATCAGCCACAATGACAGTTTTTACGTACACAGTTCACTATATGCAACAGTGCGTATTGGGTTTGTACGTTGGCAGTGTCCATTGTAAATATCTCTGTATTCATGATTTATCCATGGTCTCTACGTGGTTTAACAAACCGTGTTGATATTAATTCAATGTTTGCCTCGTCTGTGAATTGAAAAAAAAGGGTAGACCTTTGTTGGGTCATTATGTTATAGGATAACATTGTGGAGCTACAATTTAAACGATTGTCAAACTTTGATTTTGAGCTACATAGTAGTGTTCAAATGGACAAATAAACACCCTAGAATACAAACAGAAAGAAAGTTACACTGCTAATGACAAGTTATGCACGAATAAACAATTAAAACTCGGGGCGAGTTTAAATAGCGTAGGTGTACACACAGTAAGTCTATGGGAGAAAATGGGCAGGTGAATCCGATCAACTTACGATTTTGACTTTTTTAAAGTACTAAATAATCATTTTGAAATACAATTTTTCAGGGCGTCATTTTTAGACCTTATCAAAGAAAATAGTAGCATGGGGAATCACGTAGCTTAGATTTTTTTTTAACTGTGGTAAATGTTAGCCAGTACCTTTAAAGTTATAACATTACAAAATAATGATAGATGTATAAATTGTAGAGCTGCTAAGCTTGTAAATTGCGCACTTTCGATCAAGTATATAAGGATATCACATAAGAGTTATTTTAGATTTGACTTATGTTAACCCTTAGAGGACAAAGACCATTCATTGTAAAATAGTGTATGTACTCTTGTATTTAGAGTCTGGATAGCAATAGTTTATAATAATAGGCCTATACAATTGATATTCTACATTCTTTGGTCTCTTAACTCTAAACCACCAATTAAATTAAATTTCATTTTTCATAAATATTCATTCATTTATACATTCATTTATTCTTTCCTTCTACATTTCTTCCTTTCTTTCTTTCTCTCTTTCTTTCTCTCTTTCTTTCTTTCTTTCTTCCTTCCTTCCTTTCCTTTTTTCTTCTTTCCTTTCTTTCCTTTTTTCCCTTTTCCCTCTCCCCTTTCCTTCAGTTTGCCGACCGGGCGCAAGAATTTACCAACTGGGTGCGTGAATTTGCCTACTGCGACTATGAATGGGGGGGGGGTGTCACATCCCCACTACTCCCCTCTAGCTACGCCCCTGTTCTCATGCAATGTGGCTTGTTCGATGTAGACAACTACTGTGATAAATCAATATGTCCAACACATAGATTCAAGTTAGGTTTGAGTTGGACGTCCCCGAGAAAATTTTGTCATCCACTACATGAAGGGAAAGACAGACCATTTTGTGGTGTTAACAAAGTAACCATGCAGTTGAGGAAAAAATCCCAAGAGGAGGGGGCACAAGGTGCCCCCCCCCCCCCCGTGACCAAATTTTTATTCGCCACTTTCACAATTTGGACACAATTTGATAAAACTTTTCCTAATATCTTATGGCAAATATTTTTGTGTATAGTTTAGGTTACCAGTGCAATCGTGTTGCCATGCGAACCACATTTTGAAGGTCATGTGTGTCAGTTTTTTATGTTTCTTTTTTTTCCCCTAAACAGAAAAGTTAGCGCCATTTGATTTTCGTGTCTGTTGGCTCAAATATGACATGAAACTTTTGTTATATATATTTAGAAAAATACATACAATACATTTCTTTGTTTTTTTCTATATTCTTAACGGTAATATGGTGCAAAACAAAAAAAAATGAAAATTCAGTTTTTTCTTATATTTCTTTATTTACAGTTTGAAATTATTAGATTCTACGAGATTTCATGTTTTAAAGTGTAATTCCTTCAAAAAGGTGTACAGTCTTAAAAAAATGCATTTAGTCATATTTTTTTTAACTGTATGGTGCAACAAACAGTGCACAGTAACTTGTGCATATACGTATTAGATTCCCACTGTATGTATTTTAACACAAAACATGAATCCAAAACAGTCAAAATTTACTAAAAATACTTATTTTCTATCTAAAAAAAATATGTGATCTTGTATAATTATTGACAAATTAATCACTTTTGAATGTACACATGGGATATTAAAGACGAAAACTTTAAAACAAACAAACCTTTTTTTGTCTATGTATTTCATTATGTTATGTTAAAAAGCGCCCCATGCGGTGATCTTGAGAAATTTTGATGGTTGTGTTTTGTAGAGGGTGAGTTGTTTTGTATGTTTGCAAAATTTGAGAGTGACTGGTCAAAAGAAAGATTTTATTTTTTTTTAACAGAAGGAGGGGGGCACGCTAAACATAGGCTCCCTGAATTTTGTGAGCTTTAATCAAGCTCATTAAACCATATATCATATCTTTAGCTGCGCAAATTTGTGTACCAAAAATCACCTTATAGACTAAACTTAGGAAAGTTTGTTTAATAAATGAACTCCACCCATTGTAACTTGAGTTCAACGTTTGACCTTTATCGAATTGCATCAACATTTCTCTACTTATCACCATAAACGTCATGCCAAACCAAACCACCTTCGGACATAAATAAATATGCCTGAAATAGGCCAATAAAATTAATGTCAACTTCAGTAACCCTTGATTTTTTTACCTTTAACTTTGCTTACATGGCAGAAATGCTCATTACTAGCCATCTTGCCTAGTCACCATTCAACCTCCGGGTTACAATTATCCCTATAATAAACAAATTTATGAAACTTTAATTTACTTTTGACCCTTGACCATAAACAGAGTTTGTTCAAATCTAATCAGTTCATTTACACGTCATGGTGCATGCCTGGACCTGGTATCATCAAAATACCAACGCGTATTTTCAGACATCGCGATAACGAGATCAGGGTTACGGATGGAGGAACGGACAGAAAGGACAATCCAAAAACATAATACAAATTGAAAACTTTCCGAATATGAGATATTCAGGACAAAACCAGATGATCAAGGTGTTGATAAAATGCACTGAAAAAATGATTTGTACCATTATCCAAACATTACATTATACTGCGTTTAGTCACTGAGTTTCGATCCTATTTCAAACTTTGTAAAGGTTGACTTCCGGTCAAATTGGAGATGCAGAGCTGTCGAAAATAGCGAGGGAAATCCCCGATGATTCGATTTACAACCTCGGCTATGCGCTGGGTTTCAGCCGGGTCTCCATTCAGAGGTTCAAGGACACCAATTATCGGACAAGGGTAATGACGTCAGATGGCACCTGTGAGATGCTTTTTCAATGGAGAAATGGCATTAAACCAGTGAGTCGACAACGGGCAGCACTCCGAGAAGCTCTGGAAAAGGCCGAACTGCTCGATTTGGCTGACGTGTTTCAGGCAATGGGTGACGAAGGTAATTTGTTTTGAAACAATTTCATGATCCATCCATCAAAATTTAAGATGAAAACGATATGCTTTTTAAAAAACCAAAAACTTGAAATGGTACGTACACACACACACACACACACACACACACACACACACACACACACACACACACACACACACACACACACACACACACATTCTTGTAAGAACCGGAAATCGGGGATATGGTTATAAAACCGGAAAACGGGAATATTTCAATTAATCAATTTATTCGATTGCGACCATTATAATGTTATCATAAATGAATGGTAAATAACAAAACAGGGTTGTTTTCGTTAAAATTTTGATTATTTCGATTTTAGTTTTTTTCAATACAAAACGGGGATATGGGTTTACACACGATATGAGGTTGTTTACATGCAAAGCGGGGATATGGATTTATACACACATGTGTGTATAGATACGAGTTTGTTTCCATACAAAGCGGGGATATGGGTTTATACACACATGTGTGTATAGTTATGAGTTTGTTTACATGCAAAGTGGGGATATGGGTTTATACACACATGTGTGTATAGATATGAGTTTGTTTCCATACAAAGCGGGGATATGGGTTTATACACACATGTGTGAGATATGAGTTTGTTTCCATACAAAGTCGGGATATGGGTTTACACACATGTGTGTGTATAGATATGAGTTTGTTTCCATACAAAGTGGGGATATGGGTTTACACATATATGTGTGTATAGATATGAGTTTGTTTCCAGTCAAAGTGGGGATATGGGTTTACACACATGTGTGTGTATAGATATGAGTTTGTTTCCATACAAAGTGGGGATATGGGTTTACACACATGTGTGTGTATAGATTTGAGTTTGTTTCCATACAGTGGGGATATGGGTTTACACACTTGGAATCGTGGATATTTCAATTAATCAATTAATTTGATTGCAACCATCAAGATTTTACCATAAACGATTGGTAAATGACAAAAAAGGTTTTTTTGTTAAAATTTTAATTATATCTATATGAGTTTTTTCAATACAAAACGGGGATATGGGTTTACACACGAATGTGTGTATGGATTTGAGGTTGTTTCCGTACAAAGTGGGGATACTGGTTTACACACCTGGAATCTTGGATATTTTAATTAATCAATTAATTCAATTCATTTTAATTTAAGTTTTTTTTTCAATACAAAACGGGGATATGGGTTTACACACGTACGGTATGTGTGTATAGATTTGAGGGTGTTTCCATACAAAGTGGGGATATGATTTTTACAGACCTGGAATCAGGGATATGGGTTTACACACCTGGAATCGTGGATATTATAATTAATCAATTAATTTGATTGCGATCATCAGATTTTTGTCATAAATGATTGGTTAATAACAAAAAAGGGTTGTTTTTGTTAAAATGTTAATTATTTCTATTTGATTTTTATTCAATACAAAACGGGGATATGTTTTTACACACGATATGAGTTTGTTTCCATACAAAGCGGGGACATGGGTTTACACACGTATGTGTGTATAGATTTGAGGGTGTTTCCATACAAAGTGGGGATATGGGTTTACACACATGTGTGTATGGATTTGAGTTTGTTTCCATACAAACCAGGTGTAGGCTCGCTGTCGTGTGCCGAGTTTGTGGATTCGTGTGGTACACGTGTTACGAGTACATGTTTGTGGATTAGCGGTCGCGTGCTAGATTTGCACACGTATTTTAATTGACTAAACTGATCAAAAAATACTTCTTACCCAGCTTTACCAAGATTTAAGTCATAAACGATATTTGATGATGATGATGATGACGATGATGATGATGATTATGATGATTATCATTATTAATATTATTATTATTATTATGATGATGATGATGATGATTATTATTGTTGTTGTTATTATTATTATTATTATTATTATTATTATTATTGTTATTATTATTAGTAGTAGTAGTAGTAGTAGTAGTAGTAGTAGTATTAGTATTAGTATTATTATGGTTATTATTATTATTATTATTATTATTATTATTATTGTTATTATTATTATTATTATTATTATTATTATAACCGTTCTTCCAATATTGGATTCATTGATAATATTTTGTTTATTGTTTTCTCTTTTAGGGATTCTTACAGAGTCGATCACGGATACACTCAACGTGAAACAATGCCGAGATCTGCTCATAGATCATTACAAACGCACATGTCGTATCCAGGTGAAGCCATGGGATAAAAATGATCAAGTGAAATTTGATCAGCTAAACACCAACGTCAGTCTGTACAAAGAAGATAAGGATGCCAGTAATGCAAGAGAGCAGAGAAAGGTACCACTGAAGGATTCGCTCGACGATATTTTCCGAACAGAGATAGACGGCATGCTTCCGAACAGAATTGTAATGTATGCCGCAGCAGGGCGTGGGAAGACCACTGCAGTCGCAAAGATGGCGCACGATTGGGCTTATCAGGTTGAGACGTCACCATTGAAAGATGTACCCCTGTTGTTTGCTCTTCAGATGCGAAGAATGACCAAGAACACATCAATAGGTCAAGCGATAATATCCCAGCTATTGGGTCAAATACATGGGGTCACAGCTAAATCACTCGAGAAATTTATTGATTCTCACCAATCTGCTTGTGTGTTTCTGTTTGACGGATACGATGAGTTCAAGGGTAGCATTCCATCCCATGAAGATCATGGTAACATCTTGGCGTTACTGCGCAATGAGGTGTATAGGAGTGTAAGAACATTGGTGACATCTCGGCCTCACCGAGACCAGGACTTTGACTACGAGGATCTTCCACGTGTTTATGCTGTGATGGAACTCGAAGGTTTCATGGAAGCAGATTCGCTAAAATATGTTGATGAATTTTACAGTAGCAGTCCTGAGAAGGCCAGTGCATTGCATTCATATCTTGAGGGACATGATGTGATTGCTTCTTTGATGGTAATACCGCTATTTTGTACTATGATCTGTACGATGTGGAATGCTGAATTTCTGAAAAACACTGAAACACTTACTTGTTTACTTCAGCGGGCTATTGCATTTTTATTTCAGCATTCCAAGTCAAAGCTGACAAATGACGGTAAAAGCCGTGTCGAAATTATGGTCTGTAGCATTGGTAAAGTTGCGCTTAGCGGATTGCTTGCAAATAGCAAACAAATTATCTTCGCTGAAAATGACTTTAGAGAGTGCAAAGATGACTTCAACCTCGGAAGAAAACTTGGCATTTTATCATCGGACACAGTAACATTGTCAGACGTGGCAACGGAAGAAACAATAGTGACATATGTTGAATATCTCCACAAATTATTTCAAGATTACTGTGCAAGTAAATACCTGACCAGATCGTCAGAATATTTCCAGGCTGTGTTACAGGAACTGAAGAGCGTCAATCGCGTATTGGAATTGGAAAATGTACTCTGCTTCTCGGCTGGCTCGTCAAATGCTGCGTGTTTGACAGCGATTCAATGTATTGTCGGACTTGAATGGGAAGTCTATATGCTTGATGACCCAAAACACCGCTTAATTCTTGATTGTCTTGCTGAGTGTCCCGAGTGTGACAAGCAGATAACAAGGTTTCTTGACGGGGTCTTCAGTGATAGATTGAGTCTCTACCGTATGTCAGCCAACACAACAATGGGCTTAAGAAAATTGCCACAGTGTGTCAAACAGAAGGTATTTTAATATTTTACCCCTCATCCTGCCGTACGCTTGTTATGACAAGAGGTTTGATTCAGAAATTCCAAAGACTAAAATTAAAATAAAGCTATATCTGAATTTGCCACTGACACAAATTAGGCGATCCACATGTCCAATTTGATTATAAAGTTCCAAGGGAATGCAACATTCAATCCAAACGGTCCTGAGCAGCAGAAAATAGTTGGCCTTTGTCCATTTAACAGATTCATTATTGTCATTAAAAGACTTCATAGAAGACGTAAAGAGTACGTATCCCGGACAAACCATTAGATAAAGTATAAATCGGTGCAGGGGTACAGCGGGCATGGGAACGGGGTGAAAATGGCAGCAGAGCTGTTGTTTACAGGGAAATGTACCTCGATAAACTTAAGTTGTAGTCACGGCGAAATTTTTGAATACTGTAGGTATTTCGTATTAAAAGTGGTTAATTAGATATTCTACGATAATTTAAATGTGCTATCTTAAAAAAAAATGACAGCTAAATTAAGTCATATTATGCCATCTTGGCATTCAAAATTTCCAAAAAGCAACCCAAATGACAGCCAAATCCATAAAATTTACGCTTTAACTTGGATTCTAGTCATAATAAAAATTATAAATGATGGGAATACCCATGTTTATGATACCGACGATTCCTAATTGATTACCAAATAAACTGTACATACCTTAATTTGCCGGTTTATTAAATTCTAAAATGGCTGCATCTTGAATTTCAAAAGTGGCGGCTAATTCCATGCAATTTGTGCTATAACTTGGAATTTAGGCAACATAAAATGTTAAACGTGAAGGCAATACCCATGTTTATGACACTGACGATTCCAAATTGACTTTTGAATAAATTGTACCAAGCTTGGTTTTCGCCATGATGAATTTTAAAATTGTTTCTATTTCCATGAATTGTTATTATTTCAATTACAGGCAATCTACCATACTATCATAGCAGCACATAACTATGTTTATAATAATCAGAATTCCAAATTGACTATAGCAAAGTTGAACCTATACGTATTTCCGCCATTTTGAATTTCAAGATGGCGGTCAAATTGAATTTTAAAATGGCGTTTATGTAGTTATATTTTATAACTCATAACTTATAAAACTTGTCTTATTTGACTTTTTCAGCAATGATAATCATTTTGGGGTTAAAACCACTGGCTAACATTTACCACAGTTATAAACGTCTGAGCTACATGATTCCCCATGCTACCAATATATTTGATAAGGTCTAAAAACGAAGTCCTGAACAAAAATGTGTGTGTTTTTTATGACTATTTAGTGCTTAAAAAAGTCAAAATCGTAAGTTGACCAGATTCACCTGACCATTTCCTGCCATAGACTTACTGTGTATAGATCTAGGCTATTTGTTACTTGACATGTTTCCAGCCTAACATATTTCTCATGAAAGCTAAATAAATATTTTGTGTACTACATTGTTTCGCAAAGCATTACATTGACACAATAGACATTACACAGATTATCGGAGTTTCGGAGCGAGCAATTTTGAGAGCACTGCTCATGTAAAAACAAGCATAATTATTATCATTTTTTAACATTCACCGAGCCTATAGTTAGGATATACAGAAAATGGAATGAATGTATGTGTAAATGAAAACTGTACTGTTATAAAAGAAATGGGCCAAAATATTTTGGCATTTACCCTTCGAAAATATGTAATTGTATCCATATTATACAACATCGGCATTTGCTGTTGTGCCCACAATGTGGCAGTTGCTGATACAGTGTATTTGCATTTCCTATTCAGAAGGTACTGTTATTGTTAAAGCCACTGGCTAACACTTACCACAATTAAAAAAGTGTGAGCTACATAATCCTCCATGCTCCAAGTGACTTTGACAAGGTCTAAAAATAAAGCCCTGAAAAAATTGCATTTCAAAATAAATATTTAGTGCTTTAAAAAATTGAAAATTATAAGTTCACCGGATTTACTTGCCAATTTCCTCCCATAGACTTACTGTGTGTGGATCTAGGCTATTGTTTTTTACTCGCGCCGAGTACTAATTACTTATACATTCATATCTTGACAGTGGCAGCATAAATTTCCAACTTTTGTATTGTAGTGTGTTTACTTGTCCATTCAAACACTACCATGTAGCTCAGATAGCAAAGTTTGACATTTTTTTTTTTTCATTTAAAACTCCACAATGTTAGCTTATTACTTTAATATTCAAATGGAGAGTGTCTGGGAGGTGGTTCTGGCACAGGTTGAAGAGATTTGAGATTTTTTCGGCACCAAATGTATATTTTTAATCTTATCTACGACCAGGTATTGATAAGGCATAACATTGAAAGCGTGCAGATAAAAATTGCGTAGTCGGGGGGGGGGGTTAGGGGAATTCTCTCCCATGATGAAAGAGCTTGACAATTTCATCTCCGAAAATATATATGTGACCCGTCACCACGATACCCTAATAAAGTCGCACAACCCAAAGTAAGGAAAGTGCCAAATATTGTAATTATGAAATAAAGTATGAAAGTGCAATGTCCTAAAATATCAAAAGTTCTTTGACCTTTTTATGTTGCAAAAGTTTCAATATTTATATTTTTCGCCCAAAATAAGTTTCTTTCTATGTTTATGGTACATAATACGTGTGACTTTATCAGGATATCGTGGTGACAGGTCACATATTTTCTTCCTTAACAAAGGAATACAAAATAATAACATTGAGAACATCGACTAGAAAACTGATAGATATACAATGGGGAGATCCTGCGATGGGTTCTCCTCCCTTCGAGACTCCCTTCGTAATCGTATATCTGTAGCCCAATTTTAGTTGAAGGTATTTAACATTTGCTGTTATTCCAACAACAAAAAATATTGCGAGTTAAATGGGGATCGATTGCCCTGTGTAATATTCCATTGCATAACTCGTACTACAACCTCACGTCCTTGTTTCATACATCAACAAACCATCGGCAGTGAACAAAAACGAACATGTTACACTTTACTATTACCTCATTATTTTTTTATACACCTTATACAGATCGTGACGGTAAAGATTCTGGACAGTCATCTGTCAGCCACCGCCACTCATAAACTTGTGTGTGTGCTGAAGTCATTTGCACACATCCAGTCATTGGAAGTCGAGACCTCTTCCCTCGAGTTTCGAGGACTACCACCACCTACCATCCCACCAATCCGTTCCGTCAAGGCTGGATATATCTCACCCTGTCATGGCGGTTTGCTGGCCTGCCTGCCTGGGTTAGAGAAGATGGTGGTGATGATGAGAAGTGATGATGACATAGACCGCGTGGTGTCTAAGATAACACATGGTCTACGTCAGAATGTTCAAAGTGGTGGTGGTCTGCAGGAGATCATCTTGCTTGTGGAATTCGGTAACCTTTTCCATGTGGCAAGGGAGACTGGTCTCGAGTTTGTCCAGTCTCTATCTCACTGCACACGACTAGAGAGGCTCGTATTGGACGGCGCCATGATGGATAAGATGACTTTAGTTTCGGTTGTTGAGGCATGCGGAAGACATGTAACCATGAAGAAAATCGAGTAAGTGAAACATAATCTTGAAAAAATGGCCTATATTTAAATCTAAAGAGAGTGTTATTAATATTCGTGTTATATGAACTGGGGTATACTTTGAATTCCACGGCGTTACGCCGCACAGTGGGCCAGAATGGCTCTGAAGTGCGCCAAAATTCATATTCACTGAGTTTTATCAAAAATGCACGCCCACTAACGGACGTAAGGGTAGTCATACCCGTTGAATCCAATGAAACTGTTTTCAAATACCTATGACGTCATAATACCGATTTCTGATTGGACACGAAAATCTGATGAGAGATAATGAATGATTGGTCTACGGGTAATAAGACCTGTAGAATCTGATGACATTATTTTCAAACACTTATGATGTCATAACAAATAAAGATTTCTGATTGTATGCAGAAATCCACAAAAGATATTACACATTTCTCATTCTCCTGTTAATTGAATGATGGTTGCATGGAGCTACTAATCTCCATGATGGTTGTGAGGATAAATCCTACCTGAAGAATCCAAAAAAAATATATTTAAATCGTATGATGTCATTGAAACACTGACTTTTGATTAGCTGCCAAAATCCAATGAGAAATATTTCAAAACTATAATAATAATCCTACTTTAGAAAATTCGATCCCCATGTGTCCACATTAAAAAGAAAATGGCATCAAATGCCCGAGTTACTCAAAGTGGGTACCCTACTGGGGATTATTTGGGATAATTAGATATTTGCAATGTATGATATCCCCTAATGAAAATGAATTTGATAATGTAGGTGATAAAAGGAAAACAGTTTCTGGAATTCACATGATATTATTTGCCACCCACCATTTAGCTGAGTGAAGAGCAGGATCAAGATTCTGAGATACATTATACAGTGTGTCTCAAAAATAATTGTGCAAGTCAAAAGCGCCCTCTTTGGTAATGATAACAGAATACTCTTGTGACATGATACTTACATCAACTTCAAGTGCAAGGTCTCAGCTTTTATGCCATTTGTTTTGTTTAATTTGCTTGTTTTAATCTGGAGATATCTTGTAAACAACAAAAGGATGGAATCACAATTGTGTCACTTTTACAAGGGACTGCAGTAAAAGTGGCACAATTGTGATTTCACCCTTTCTTATTTAAATAAACATATCTCAAGATTAAAACAAGCAAATTGAACAAAACTAACGTTATTTGAAAGCTAAGACTAGGCCCTTGACGTTGATCTAAGCATAATGTCACAAGAGTATTTTCTAATTGCCAAAGAGGGCGTTTTTCATTTGCACATTTTTGAGACACACTGTAAAACGTGTATCACAAATGACAAGGTAAGTTTGTTGATGAGATTGGAAATACAATTTTACCATTGAACAAATGTTTTCAGCAACTTGGACCAGCCTTATAACACATATTCACCTGTTATTAACCTGTATGCAACCTTACCGTTGTCAGAACCACAGAACAATGACAAGCGCCCTCACGCATCGTAATATATCAATCTTTCAGCCAGGGACGAAATAAACACATTTTCCGGGTCAATGCGACAAGGAAATTTGGCTCTAACATAAACAACGGCAAAAGAAAGCAGCATTGATTGGTATCATCTTAAAGCTTAGACATTAGAACAAATGTTGGTAATAACATTAAAGTAATATTGTGCGGAATTTTTAACCTTTCTTTTAAATTTACATGAAACGCTATGAGACTTGTATCACAAAAATGACAGTGTAAGCTTGTCAATGATATAACTAATACACCTTTTTTCTTTCGAAAAAAAAATGTTTTCATCAACTGAAACAAACCCTTTAAAACAGATTTACCTCTTATCAGCCTTTATTTAACATTACCGTTGTTAGAACCTCAGAACGATGACAAGCGCCCCCACGCTCCGTAATTTAGGACTGCAAATCCTTCAGCAACGGACCAAAATAAACACATTTTGGGGTAAATGTGGCAAGGAGAATTGGTTCTAACATTAAAAAAGGGCAAAAGACGGCAGCTAGATTTAAAGTGATAGGCTAACATTGTGTAGCTTCAATTAAAAAAAATTGCCAAATTTTGATATCTGAACTACCTAGTAGTGTACATATGGACAAATAAACACCCTAGAGTCAAAAAAAGTTTGGAAAGTTAAACTGCCAATGGCAAGTTATCCCCCGGTTAATGTGATGATATGTTGTGTTAGCTGTGCCGTATTTGTAATGCTAGAGTGTTTTACTTCTAATGGCGCTAATTCCTTATAGTGTAGCCACACTTCTATGGTGTCAAAGTTATAGAATATATGACATCAGGTACGCGTAATGCAGAGAATGGGCTCCTCTTTTCAAATTCTGATGCCAAATATGGCAATAATAGCAAAAAAGGAGTGGATTTCATTGAGTTGTTCGTAATCGAATAAATGATCAACCAATGCGAACGCAGAATGTTGAAAGACCGGCGAGCTCGAAACAACAGAGACACCAAAGCTCATAATGCATACTTTGAATGTTGCACTAACATCTCCATCCCTATGTTTTCTTTATCTAATCTTCTCGTCTGTCGTTGCACTCACTACCACCTTCAAATTATCGTATCAAAACCTAATACCCGTCGAGCGAGCGCCCCGCGAGCCGAGCGGTTCTAGCGAAAATTCTGATCATTTGTCGAGAAAAAGCTTAAATCGCGACTCCTGAGTCTCGCTTCTACCAAAAAACAAACCTACGCTGGCAATGGTATTCCCCTTAAATGCTGATTTCGTCTCTCGAGGATTGACCTCCTACTATCGTAACTCCTGGCAAGCATCACGTAAATTACCACTGTCCTCAGTTTTATATGCATTTGCCGACAAATAAAGGCATTTTTGATTTCTGAACAGCATTGATCACCCATCAACAAAGTGTACTTCACAGAGAGAGATAGGCGTGGGAGACTTGCGATAAGTCAGACTTTCCATAACCGACTGTTGGCAAGATCTTCTGTATTCGCCACTCACTTACATTCAAGCTCACAATCAAAATGGGCTCAATTCTTGCATGGCACTACTATGTCATGAAGGTTTAAGAAATAACACATATCTAATGATTACCATGGTATAAATAAACTCAACTTATAAACTATTCCATGCATCCTCGTATACACCCGGGGTGATGCGAACAGATGAAACCTAGATTTTGCTGACACAACGAAACAGAAACAAAAAGAAGCTTGAATATCATAGAAACATTTAGTGTACAACATAAGCATACCCTAATATGTGTTGTACTCCCAGTAGTTCGCATTCATTTTCATGAACAGTCAGCAGTTGAAAATCCACTAATGAAAAATATGGATTCCCAGTCGGCGAAAATTTGTGATTATTATATACATTCAGATTGCAAATTGTGATTATTTAATGAAGGCCTGAAGAAACACCGGTTAGCATTATACCAGCTTACTCTCGTATCATGTTTACATGCTATCAGAGAGTCACTGCAGGACTAAGTGTTATAAATGGTTTGTTTCCGCTTTAACTGTAAAAAAAAAAAGTAACGGGATGGCGGACACTCATGATAACTAAATCGCAAAAAAAAAAAACCCCGAAACTCTAGCATCATTCATTATAGATTTTTTTAAGACTTAATGATCAAGCCTCTCTGACGTATGATTCAAATTTCCATTTGGGGATCACCTGCGCCCCGCCCCCCCCCATACCTGTAGACACAGTGTCCTTTGACGGAGTTCTCTATTCTCCTCGCCTACGGCAGGCTTCCGCCCTCCCTTCCTCGACTTCTTCGAGGCATCTCTGAATATTACTCGTAACCATGTAACTGTCACCCGAGTACACACTGTGGCCTCTGTGAACATATACGTGGTGCATGTCAGAACGCGGAACACTGATTTACCCATAGCCAACGTGCAATAACCTGAAACGTAAATATATACTTTTCCTTTGTTGAGGTTTAGTTAAAAAGCAATTCCATTTCACATCTTCTTTTCATAAACGCATACTTTTTTGCATCATGCGAAATGCGCAACCGAGGCACCGTCTCTGAAACAGCTTCGGAACGCCACGACGTTCGTACGATGAGGCAGACAGATAACTACGTACCGACTCTAGCCTACCCATACTCATCGCACAGTCAATCGACGAATACCTGCCTCAGTCGCACGCTAAGCGCCGTCTTGTTGCTACATTACCGTAGGCCTTAATCGCACATAAGGCCACCACCCACTCTGCGCGCACGGTGATCGCACGACTGTCTGCGCACTTGCTCTCACGGTGATCGTGCAACTATGTCGGCGATCTTAGCGATTTGGGTATTCGTGCGATTACCTCACGAAAGTGGCCAGAACAGGTCGTAGCAGTGTGACCATACAGCACAAATTCGTGCGAGTTACCTGGCGACACCCTGCGCCTCTCGAGCGACGGACCCTTCGCTCCCCGTACCCGACTCTACATTTGATCGCAGGTAGTCGTAACTGCTAGTGTGACCAGGCTTATTGATGCATAACCTTGC